>JAODVM010182716.1:0-14075 GCA_025400095.1 Phenganax marumi
ACCAACCATTCACCATGGTCAAAACGTTATTTCACGCGATCCTAAAATTTGTTACCACAACAAAATTCTTATTCTATAACAACATTTCTTGAAGCTAAAGGCCGGTTTCCACTCCAAGCGTATCGTAGCGTATTTCTTTGTTCTAAAGCCGTTAGTTATGATCTGGTGCTCACAAAACAAAGAGATACACTGCGTTACGCTTTGGTACTGCTGAAGTGGAAAACGGCCTTAAAGCCGGTTTTCCACTTCAAGCGTATAGTAGCGAAACGTAGCGTATCTCTTTGTTTCGTGAGCACCAGAGCATAACTAGCGACTTGAAAACAAAGAAATACGCTACGTTACGCTACGATACGGTTGAAGTGGAAAACTGGCGTAACGGCCGTGTTCCACTAGGCCGAAGATTCCGCACGCAGAGGATTTCTTCTTTGTCTTTTCCAGTTATTGCCTGAGAGCTCACAGACAAACACAAATTCCGCCTATAACTAATTCAGCCTGATTCAGCCTGTATGTCACTTTCACTAGTTAACCTAGAAGAGAAAGTAACCGTAACTAGACATGACATAGAGAAACATGGCCTTCTAATCACATGATTTAAGTTTCAAAGTGAGCTCACCATTTAAGAAGAACACGTACACAGGAGTGACCGTACCCAAAGAAGAAGTATTAGGATCTACACAGAATGTATGTTGATGACTCATAGGCACTATAAAAGAGAGCATACAAATGCTTAGTTGAACCTATCAATTGGTAATGTGGTAGTCTACTCTATCCAATCGGAAACAACTCTTCATAGCAGGAAAGACTCTTGCTTGCTACAGAGATAATGCAGGTCAAGCATTCAGAAATTATAAAAATTGATTTGCAAATCCCTTTTAGAACTTTGCAAAATTCTAAAAGTTCATCATTTCCTGGGTTAACTTCTTACCGGGGAAATCCTCACCACAGTTTCTCTTGACTCCAGATATTGTTGCTCTAGAGCAAACCTCACTAGATTTTAACAGGGTCCGAATTATCGTCAAAAACGAGCTTCGCCTCGTTTCTTTTGCAGTTTCACTTTAAGATGCGCATTTTATTCTTCTTGCCGAATATTCAAAAACATCACTTGAAAAAATATCACGACTTGCACGTAGCCCGTCGACCGTTTTTAATTACAGAGTTTTAGCAAACAGTACGAGTACGAGTACGACTACGAAATTTGTCATTTTGCGCGAAACCCTCCTTGCGTGCTTAGGCCATCTCGTGGTGACATGAGGAAAGTCGTAGCCGGCCCAGATTTGAGTACGAATTTTGTTGTAAAACTCGTTGTTATCAGCAAAATTCACCTAATACAAAATCTACTATGATATATAATAAAATACGAAATAAATGACTGGGGACGAGTCAGCTCGCAACGAAGTTGCTACAAATTTTATCTAAGTTAGCCAATGCAAAGCTCACGCCATTACGTTCATTTGCCGATTGCTCCAATTTGCAGATCATGTGGACGTCGTGCAGGCACAAAACCCAAAAATGCCTATCAATCAAGTATAGACAATGCCATTTCAGTTATCAGTGCTTCGCAGTATTGTATAACCGCCATGGCGCTGGTAAATAATCTTCCTTGTAAAGACGGCAAAAGACGCAGTACTTACAGAGACAAAGGATATTCGATTACTCGACTTACAGGCGCACAATCGACGACCATTCATCGAGACACACAATGCTGCTGTATCATCACCGCTGCGTTCATGCAACCAAACTACCAAATCAGTGGCGTAACTTATCGGTATAGCTGGAGGGGCGCTCACCACCTCCCCCTCCTCCCCCCATACACACATCGGAAAATTCACTCTCCTGTCGGAAACTTTGTGGTGAGAGGGATTTGCAAAATTATTAATCAATTGAGGGATTGGTAGGGTGCATTCCATGTAGTATACGAAAGTATGAAAACTTGTTTTCAGCCGATGAAATTGGTCCATGTTAAATTCATGGCGATATAAAATGTCGCACCAATATACACAAGTAGCTGCAACTTTCCCATTTAACATCACATACCAGCTTTTGCAACTGAGGAATGAACTAAATATAATATAAATATAAATATAACACTGTTACGGTTTTGCTGCTAATCAGTTTGCTACATCTAGCCATGCACTTTTTTTTCAAATAATTGCGCACGAAGTCCTTAATGTTTGTTCACGTTCTGCCATTGAATTCGTCGTAGAGCTTTAAAAATTTGACACACTCTTCCTTTTTTGGAAGATTATTTTCTTTTATATTGTCTTTGAAGAATTCAAGAACCGCTCGTTTTTCACACGTTTTCCAAGGCTTTTTTTTCCTTTTGGAATCTCGACCACAATTACCTAAAATGTAAAAAGATTTTTTTGTGCTAATTTTTTTATTTTCATTCTCTCTCGTTTATGAGCAGATTTCACCGGTTACATCAATATTCATTGCATTTTATTATTCAGAACAGAAACTACAGTAGACTTTTTTAAATTTTTTGAGAAAGTACAGAATGTATTGCAAAATGGCTACGTGGACTAACGACATTAATTTCCTTTAAAATTTTGATTGTTTTCCTAAAATTAACATTTTGTCGCTCACTGGCAATATTTAGGGACATTTGCCCTCGAGTATTTTATTTGAATACAAATGAACAAAATTCGCTTTCTATTATTCGAAGGATTCCAATTTTGCTTGAAATGTAATAAAACTTCATATGATGTGCAATTTTAATTATGCATGTTATAGGCGGCTAAATTCTTTTGGAACTTGCATATTGTCTTTTCATGATGAGAATACATGACAGTTTTAAAGCAGCTGTAGCAAACACGCGCATGTAAGGCACGCTTGCTTGATTTTGGTGAGTTTCTTTTTGTTACATGCCATGCGGTGATTGTAATGTCGCCACCCAGCGCCGTAGAACTTAACAATTAAAACCCTAGTGCCAGTTAGTTGTACACCATTTAATTTTTTTTATGCCGAAAAACTTAATTTGAAAAAAATTCTGCACACCAGTCACAATGTCTAAACCTCACCTTCACTTCAGGAAATTCTTTCAGTGACTGATTCCTCTAACAATTCTTCAGGAGAAGTACTCTTTAGTCTATTATCTAGGAGGAAATAGATAAAAATTGAGCAAATTTTCATAGTTTTGTGATTCGGTTGTAACCACTTTTGAATTTATTGGACGGATCTTCTTCATCATGGCTATGATAGGAAATGACGTGTTAAAGCTGTGAAAGATAAATATTTTTGGCGATCTTTTTAGGTGTTAGGGTTTGCTCATAATTTACCTCAATAGCAACGTTTGACAAATTTACATCCCTATTTTAAACACAATTTTCCTTAATCACAAAATAAATTCGAAACGATTTACTCAAACACTCAATCACCTTAGTCTTAGTCCGTCAATGTTTTTGCTTTCATAATCGATTTCATAGCACGAGATTTTACTGAGCAAAACCAAAGAGGAGTAATGCTATAAATAGAACAAATCATATGGTTTCCTGCGTACTTAAAAAAGCTTCCAACTCGTTTCATTTTATATTTATCAACTTACACCGAAAGAAACAGTGTCTTGTTGACCTCAGACCTCCGTTCGTCTCGGGCAACAACGAGCGTCAGCAAACACACTGTTTTCCGAGGTGTCATACAATTAGTGATCCGATAATATGTTGTGTGAAAATAAATTACACGGTAAAGAAGCTAAACATAATCGTTATGAAATATCAGACAACGATTTTATAGAGTACGTAGCAATAGAAAGTCAATTGTTAAAACGATCAAACTGTTTTCTTTCTAGGGGAGTCCGGCACCCTTCCTTGCTTTTCAAGGGCTCGTAAGCCATACTCAACAAGCGTCAAACTTTAATGCCCGCTCACGTCGATCACTCGAAAACATAAAGATCTTCGGACCGCTACAGACGGAACTTTTGTCCACTGATAAATCAGAAAAGTGCAATTTGAAAATGAATTTGTTGTTATTTGAACTTCTTAAATTAAATAAAAGCGCCCTATTCTCTCGGTAACAATAATATTACAAAGTGATAGCATAAAATTTCGGTTGACTAGTGATTAATTGGCTTAGACTCGCCAATGACGTTTTTGACAACACAAACGGCATGAGAAACGTCAAAGGACTGGGTCAAGCACGGTGATTGGTGGAAAACATCAACTTTACTTCCGGTCGACGTTCCGTTTTGTCAAAAACGCCGCTTGCTTAAACTCGCTATTGTCGCTCAAGTCTCGCACCTCGGAATGTTTACC
The DNA here is from genome assembly GCA_025400095.1 of Phenganax marumi. Taxonomy (NCBI): domain Eukaryota; kingdom Metazoa; phylum Cnidaria; class Anthozoa; order Malacalcyonacea; family Clavulariidae; genus Phenganax; species Phenganax marumi. The sequence continues at coordinate 4,251 of JAODVM010182716.1, forward strand.
AAACCACTCTTGACTTTGCATACATTTAATAGCAAATTGACCTGAAAGTCATGCTATCGTAAAACGGACGAAACAAGCTTTACTGGCTTTCGAGATTTTTGAAATACAATATAATTTGCTGTCTTTATATGGTATCAAGAGCTCAACATACCCTCATCTACTTGATTTTCATGTTGATCTTTAAAATCTGCAGAAAGAGCAATCATATTTATGTCAAAGGAATCTGGAATAAAATATTTGCTTTGTGTCAATAGTCTTTTCACTTTTGTCTTTTAAACATTTTTTGGATGCGGTTGAGAATAATATCGAGAGTTATCGGGGTCGAAGTTTGTCTAATTCAAAAGTTAAGTTAAGTTAATTTAAGTCAAGCCCGAATTCAATTTATGTTTTACTACTCATTTAGCAATTTGTAGACGAGCGAAATAATTCGACGAAATGCTTTGAGTGTCCTGTTTCGTCATGCCGAAATTCCTGTTTCAAGAAAAAATGAAATAAGAATAAAATGTAGTGGAAGTTTTTACGTTCACTATGGCGCTCCGCTAGTCTCTTTCTTCCATTAGTTTGTCTTTTTATCTGCATGTTCCTACTCCATTAATCTTACTCAACATATTTATCGGTTGCATATGAATCACTGCTTGATCTCGTGATTTATCTGAATGCTTATAACCAATCAAAATGCTGCAAGTTGCTTGAGTGCATAATGACATGTTTGAATTTAAGAGTGCACAGTCTTGCTCTCCACTAAGTGCTAATTGATTGAAAAACGTGGATCAATAATTTAGCCCTGTAGTTAAAGAAATATGAAACTAAGACAATTTTGTTTTTATTTTTGGCTTTGGTATATTATCAGTCGTAGTGTTTTTTCTAATGGAGATTTAGAGCAATTGAAGAATAAAGTTTTCGTGCAGAAGTGTTTTTGATCCCCAAAAGCCATCAAAGCACGCGGAAATGACGATGAAATCTATATTACCGTTTTATGAAAATTAATTAAAAATGTAAAATTATTGAAATTTGAAGTAAATAAATTATAACTATCCATTTTTTTAGAGCATGAAGCTTTATGATAGACCTGCATTCCATTTACCATGATTGTAAATTAACGGTTTTTTTTACCTTCAAGAGTTAGTTCTCTGGGGTCCTTCCCTTTAAATTTGTTTGCACGCCCCTCGTCGACGGCCATCAGCAGGTTTCCAACTACCGCCATTTCTATTGTACTTTGTGGCAGACGGTAATACTCTTTGTGAACGTGAATATCGTGTTTAAGGTGGTTTCCCAGCTACCCAATCTCCGACTCATTCATGTCCACGAGCTGCCTGACTGTGGTTACGTACTTCCTTCAATTCGTTGAATTTATTAGATCTGGTCTTTCCAACTTTACTTTTGTACAAACGTTTTTCAAAGCGTCGTGGCCTCTAATGGGGTTTTTTGACCGTTTGTCGTTTACTGCGAAGACATAATCGTTATCCTGACATACCTCAGCATTTTCTCTTGTACCAACGAGAGTAGTCATCGCGTGCTTAACGTCGTCTGTCAAGATAACTGGAACTTTCCTGTTACGCTTTCCAATTATTTCAAGCATGTCCAATCTAAACACACGAAGTAATTCATATACTTCAAATATTGTGTATATTATGATAATAGTATATCATTTCGGCAATTTTTTGAATACATATACTCTAGGTGAGAAACGGATTTACTTTACTGAATGTTGAATTTGTATCACAAAGGGAATCACGTTTTTTTGCTCAATCCAACAATTGTGAATGATTACACATATTATTCCTTTTATTGTTTTGATTGGCTTAATTAACCCATTCATATAAAAATACATTAGAGGAGCAAATTGTGATGGAACTTTCAAACAAATTTTGAACCCAAGGAACGCATTCTAATTTTACTTGCTTTAGCGCTCTTACTCGGGTTATGATTAATTCTACCAAAGTAAACTATAGATATTTACGACGTATAACAGTGGTCGTTTGTTTTCAGTTTACTAAAAATTCACGCTATTGTCGTATTTATTATGTTTAATGATGCAGTCGTCAAATTTTGGGAAGCTAAAAAAGTTTTTGAATGTTTGTTTATATTAGTACAGTTGTCTTAAGTTAATAAATGAACTAAACATTTATTGAACTTGGTTATCACACGACACAGTTATTTATTGCAAATCAATTATTTGCCTCTTTTTCTACGATTGACATATAATTGATTTGCTCACTATACTAACTAACAAACCACGATATTTTGCTGAAACTTGCGCAGTAATTGTTAATTTTTCTCATTCTGGCTATGAAACTCTAACGTTTATTAACATTAATGAAAATTTTTCAGAATTGAGTTATTATCATTAGTCTTACCGTTTACATAACTGCTGCTCACTCGGTGATAGCGACTCAAAAATTTCCTGGTTGTGTTGGTTATTTCAGTTTGGTTTGGACAGAAAAGTGCTAACAGTTATTTCTGCTGCCTCACCACCTACGATTGAAAAATAAACGTTATTAGTTGAGACTATTTTTACCCAAGAAATTTTGGTAAAAATAGAAAAACTGCATCTGACAACGAAATGTAATGGGGACACTCTAAATAAAATGAAACTATCGAACTGCGAATATCCTCATGCAAAACCCACAAGATTTGTGTTGTTCAAAAGCAAAACAAAACGTTTATGTGATATTTCGACTTTTTATGGTGAAAAAGATCTGAGCACATCTATAAACAGTTAAATAGTTTGAAAATGGCTTTGAAATAAAGTCAAAATATCATCGACACTTTGTGCCTTGGGTGTTTTGCTTTGGAATCGCTCAGATCTTGGTCTGCCAGATGATAATACTGGAAATAGGAGTGTTGCAAGTGTTTTGTATTGCACCAATGCAAACTCCCAATATTTTGACTCCATTGACAGATAAGCTCTAAACATAAAATTTGTTTCAACACAGAAAAAAAATTTTAAACTTATATTAATTGGTAGAACAGTGCTTTACATGTGTATATTATAAGTCCAGTTATATCGCAGCTTTTCTTGAAGGAAAATTTAACTGATGAATGGCAACAGCTCAACTTTAACTCAGCCAACTTTAACACTCTTATGAGAAAAATGTCATCTCATAATTATCGAAACTAATTGGAAAGTAAAAAGAATCAGCACATATTTAGTATGCTGGTGTTTGTATTACCTCTTCTTTTGTTAGACATGATCAATCTCGCCAAGCAGAGTTCAGCAAGCTCTCTCCAATCTTCTTTGCTAACCTTTTCGTTCACTTTTTTTGCGAGACGAGCAAGTTGCGTGATTAGAAATTTTCTTAACTCTAAAAGATCACTAGTCAAAGGCAGCAGTTGCGGAGTATTATGCTTTTTAAAGGCAAGAAAATTTAACGCAGGAACTGTCTGCCACTCTGCCGTGCCACTCAGCTTCATAAAGTTGAAGAAAAAGATCCGCATCTTCTTTAACGGCTAGATATTTTCCCTCAAAGCCTGGCAGCGAAGAATTTGAGCAGCTCTCTTCAATTCATAGCCACAATGTACCGCTGTGGCTGGAGATCTGAAGGACTGTTTTGACGACGAGCCATCATTTTCTTCGTTCCCAGCAAGAGTTCTAGCACACTGTAAAAGCGTGTCAGATTCTTGGGGCTTCAAATAATCCACCAAATTATAATTGCTCTTTCCGGGTGCTTTTCTACCCTCTTTAACGACTCTTCCAAGTAGTCGCATTTTCTGCGAAACTTCACCAGCTTTTTCTGTCCCTTTTTTTACCAGCATTTGGCTGCCCATTGTCAGTATTGTCTTATCTTCATGCACAATCAAGCTTATTTTGTCGTTCACCATCTTTGACAAAACTTTTTAAGATAAAATCTTGCTACACCCAGCATCAAACGTCCCGCCAGAGAGCATCTGTTTCGCTGAGTACTTCGTTTCCCTCGCCGCAGGTGTTTCACTGTCCCCTTTGTAGGGGCATCTTACCCCATGCCTCCACAATTCCTCTCTAAGGGAAAACCCATAGCAGTATTTGCATGGCCCGTAGTCTTCTGGCGTCACCTTGGATACCGGCGGAGGACGTCGCACTACTTCTAGTTCGCCTTCCTTTAACTCAAGCACTTGCATATTATGATTATAATTTCCATAACGGCAAATGCGTTCAAAAATCTCCATTCTCTTTTCGTCTTTGGGACCGTATCTTAGAGCTTCTTTCACTTCAGTCTCGTCTTTGTGAACTTGGATAAGGTGTCGTGCTATCTTATGAAATTCTTTTTTACAGAAAAAGCAGCTGTGTTTCTTGTCGTACGTTCTTTTTCCCGCTGCCGTTTGTATGACGTAAACTAAATAAATATGCAATGTTGAAGAAGTAAGACGTCTTTTCTTTTGCTGTCAGTATCAAACAGGCTGTAACGGATTTTTTAGTGTAAAACAAAAACGTAAATTTTAAACAATACTTAAACGTAGGAAGTATATTTAGAATTTTTTTTAAAAATGAAAGGTTTTAGAGAGTTTAGCATTTGTTACCCAATAGCGATCGGTTTTCTTTTTCAATGTTTATAATGTTTTTTCTCGTGTCTGCAGCGTCAATGTGGTTTCGTTTCTTAATTTGCGTGTATTGTCTTTTATGTGTAAACAGTTATTTTATTATTTATTTATTTTATTTAATATATTTGCTGCCTATTTAAAGTTATGCAACGAAGAGCAACAGGAGATAAAAACAGAACTACCAGTTCCAATTGACATCTACCCCCTTACTAAGTTAGAAAACTAATTACATATGAGAACACTAAGAATGGTTAAAATGTGCTTCACCCGGAAGATTGTAAACAGTTTCAAATTTCTGTTTATACAACTTAATAAGTTTATTTCAAAATAATGTAAGACTAGTTGATTCTTTGATGTTCTTAGGTAAGCTGTTCCAGAGTAAAACGACACGGTTAAAATATGATTGTTTCAGATAGTTTTGCTTTGTGAAATTCACGTGGTAATCATTTGGATCGAAGTTCCTAGTATTGTATTTATTCTCTGACACATGAGTAAAGTATTCAGAGTAATTTATATTTGACAAGCCCAACTTGGACTTGAAGAGAAGGGTGATGTCCGTTATATCACGTCTATATTCCAGTGGTAGCATATTTAGTTTGAGTCGTCTATCTTTGTAGTCCAGTAATTCCCAGGTCAGTAAATTCCGAGACACATTCTAATAAGGATGAATTAAGTGTATATGGCCGTTTTTCTTTCTTACGTTTTCTTGGTATATTGAGGACTTTACACTTCGGGATATTGAGTTCCATGTTCGAATCTACATTGAAACTCGTCAGTCGAGTCAAGTCAGCTTGTAATCTTTCAGAATCCGTAGTATTTCTTATGCACTTGTAAAGTTTCGAGTCATCGGCGAATAAGGCTAATTTTGAATCATGGCAAAGATAATTAGGCATCTCATCAATGTAAACAAGGAATAAGAGCGGACACAAAATAGACCCCTGAGGGACTCCAGATGTAACTTCTAACCAGTCAGAATATACACCGTCCAGTACCACTCGTTGCTGCCTTCCAGTTAGATAGCTCTTCAACCAAGTGACCAACTTTCCTCCAATACCATAAGTTTTCAATTTTTCAATCGGTAAATCATGACTGACTTTATCAAAAGCTTTGGTAAAATCAAGGTAGATTATGTCAACCTCGTTGCCCTTGGATAACGAAGTTACTATGTCATGGTACACCTGGAGGAGCTGCGATGTAGTTGATTTGCCTTTCTGGAAACCGTGTTGATGATGATAAAGCAGGGGGGACAGAAAGGGAAAACAGTGATGAAAAACACATCTTTCCAAGACTTTGGACAAAATGCATAGCAGCGAAATAGGTCTATAGTTTTGTGCCAGGGTTCGGTCGTCCTTTTTATGTATGGGAAACACGTCAGCCATTTTCCATTTCTGAAAGAAACAGCCCGATGACAGGGACAGATTAAGTAATTTCGTCGAGGAGGGGGATATTTCGGAAGCCAGTTCTTTTAGCAGTTTCGCGGGGATGTTATCATTTCCACGTCTTGTTAGGATCAATTTTACTGAGTGCGTGGTAAACTTCAGACGTTGTAAGCTGAATTTCGTCGAGCGTGTTTAAAGGTGTTCGACACTCCGACCACAGATTAGAGACAAACAGATGTCCAACTTAGTCTTCAAGCCTATGATTTTGGCGTAAGTGGCCGCCATTAACCTAGCAAGTGCCCTAAACAGAGACCGTCACCCCCCGGGTGCCATTTCCAAAATCATTTGTTCAGGGGGGTGAATGCCTTTCTGTGGGCACTGACTAGGTTAATGGCCGCCATTGAAATCTCAGGAAAATCGGCTTACGCAGTTTTGGGACAGTCGGACATCTGTTAGTCTCTCATCTGTGCTCCAACGGTTGAGTGGACAAAAGACTGAATGAAAGTATTCATTAAGCATATTGGCTTTTGTTGTGGAGTTGGTAATAAAGGATGTTCCGTTTCGCAAAAAACTTGGGCTACAGCTTTGTTTACTAATAGATTTTACATATTTCCAGAAGCGTTTAGGGTTTTCCTTTATCTCCACTTTCAGTTTGGACGAATGGTCTGACTTTTTCTTCTTTAAAAGTTTTTTCAAATCATTGCGAAGTTTCCTAAATCGATTCCAGTCATTCGTGTTTTGAGTTTTTAATGCTCTTCGTCTTTGTTTATCCTTCTTTTTAATTAAAGTCCGCAATTCGGAATCAATCCATGGCAGGTCAGTACTGTTTCGCGCTCCACATTTGGGGATATGTTCATCAACATATCCCCAGTTGTCTATTGTCATCTTAAGGTATTCATGTTTCTGTCATTTATTCTGCCTACATCTTTTGTTTTATTACTGTTTGTAAGAAGTATAGTTACTGTACAGATCCAGTGGTTAAGAGTACCTCCCGCAAGAGCTTTCTCCGGACTAATATTACTTTAGCTTCATTGTACTAGTTAAAATATGAGCGGTTGATTAGTGTATGGGGAACTGCAATGGCCAGTGCCTTGCACGAGCCTTTGTGATTCCCCGTACAAATCAACCGCTCATATTTTAACGTACTTGTAAAGTGAATATGGTGTTAAGTTAGCAGCAGCGTTGTAGCAAAGTTAATGAATACTAATTGTATAGCAGTAGATTCTTATCAAAGTTAATGAATACTAATTAGTTTTATCACAATTGATATTTAAATAATTAAGTCTTTATTGGGATAAAGAACACCATCCATGTGATGGTAATACGGAATATTTATTGGTTTATTTCTTCATGAATTACGAAAGAATTTTACAAGTATTTGTACGTAGAAGGAGAGTGGAGCTATCGACCATTACATTAGACTGTTTTAGCATTTAAAATGCAAAATGCATTTAAACAACAATGCAGTTTTAAAAGCAAAAACACTTCACATTTTCAACATCACTCTTTAGCAATCAGCTGCGATATTTGTTTTATTTTGGAAAGACTTGATTTTGATTAAATGGGTAAAACGTAGAAGGGATTATTTTGATAAAGAAGGGTGGTTTAACTTGAATTAAGATCATAAGAATATTTAAATGATGCAAAATTGGATAGTTATTATTTGAGGTCAACATTTGTACCTTTTGAACGAGTGACTGTTTCGCCTCCACTCACTTTGCTTTTCTTGGTTTTTCCTCTATTTTCCTTCAGAGACCAATCACCTGTAAAGCAACATAACACAACCCCTGATATCAACTTTCACTTGATATAGATTGCTTGGATGCTTACAATGTGGAACAAAAAAATTCCCTAAAGTTAGCTTTTAACACCGTGGGGTGATGTCGTTTTGAACCTATTAAAAATGGCTTGCGCACAAAATTTAAAAGCCAAAAACGGATTTCGAGTTACAAGGTCGAGCATTTCTGGGATAGTTAACTCCTGTACAAAATTTCTTACATTTGGCTTTTGTTTGAGTCCTTTCATTCCCAGCACAAAGTTTCATTTCCAACCGAAATTTTAATATTTTGCATGCTGAATTAAGGCTTTTTCCTAATTTGCATAATGTTATTTCGCTTTTTCTCCCTTGAATAACTTAACTAAGCATGTAAAAGGTCGCAAAAGGCTAATTTCTTGGCAGAAACAAAACTTTGCATGACAAATTAGAGAACTTAAACTCAGGCAAATTGTCTAAAATTTTCAACTAAATCTTTTGCTCAAGCGATTTCAAATATGTTTTCAATTATCAACGCCTAGGTTTTAGAATTTAACTTCATCAGTTGTTTTTTTACTCTGCATTATAAGCATCCAAGCAATCCATACTCATCAAAAATATCATACTCGGAGAGCTGCCTCGCGAAATTGACAGCGATATCAAATTTATTCAGTTTTTAATTTGGACCAGGAACTGGCCTCCAATCGCTGCCAATCTTGTTGTACTTGTTAAGGGGCGACGCTCTTGGAAAAAGTCGTAAGGCTTTCTCATTTCTACTCCAATCGTCGCCAAATTTGGCACAATGATGTAAAATGATATTACTCATCGATTGACGGAGTTAGATTTTTTATTTTTGATTGAGCTAGGAAAAAAACTACAACCAATTCTTTGCTGTAATTGTACAATGCAAGCGTATGGTATAAGGTGTTGCAACGCAAATACGAAAAACAAAAACCATTATGCACTTCATGCGTCATAAGCTGTTAGTAAGAGTTTGTTGTACATGAATAAGTAGCTAATTGCCCAGTTCCTGGTTTCATTAGTACGCTCGTGGTTATTTTTATACACCTTCTATAATGCTCCTGCTTTTTTAAACATAAATTCGTAGATTGCTAGAGCTTGAAAGATAACCAAATGTTCGAGGTTCATTGCGAAATGATTTAAAGAACTTGTCTTTCTTTTCTCATAATAATTAAAGAGGGTAAAGCTAATAGTTGCATAACTCACAAACGTGTGGCTCTTTATTGTGAAATCATGCCCACGCTTCCAGCCAGATTAAACGCAGTTGAAATCTGTTCTTAAATGTCTTCAATGAACGTACTTAATTTGATTTTACCTGTAGAGTTGATTTTTAACTTTTTTCGATGAATGCAGTTTGCTTTTTCCTCATTGGCGTCTTCTGATTTCTTACTCGAGTCTTCAGATAGCATTTCCTGCAGTCAATAACAGATATGATTGACTTATGAGATAATTGATTTCTGCACGGGCTTTTCTAAATACAAAATTGCTATTAGGTTTAACTCTATACAGAAAAACTGGCATTTCAATTGTGGACATCTTGTTTCTTTGACAATTAAGAAAAAACAAGGCAACAAACACCGAGTTGGTAAAGATTTATTTAATTTCAAAATTCAAAGACAATGTCAAACTAATATTGTGTTACCAGCAGCAAGCAATAGCCTATGTACGGTCTATTTATAGATCACAACGTGATATGTCTAATATTTTTGACAAAATCGTGTTTTTAGGGAATGCCTTCTGCGAGTGCACTTTTGTGAAAAGTGCAAAACTACTGCACCCGAAGAAACCGGTGTATGAAAACAAATATTAAATTGCACATTTGCAAAGGCACCACAATAATTCCAGGGTGAATTTGCTAAAAAAGAAAAAAAGGCCTTAATGATTGGTTTTTTTTCAAAGATATTTACCTCAGTATCAGTGTCGCTCATGGTCTTTCTTTTCCGTGTAGTATCTTCTTTGGTTCCTGCATTGGATTCCTAGTCAACAAAATAAAACTATAGTTTTGGGACTTAGTATGCTTTCGTTTCATAGTTGTGGACTTGTCGTACTGTAGTATCAAATTATCTCATTTAAATTAGGCGTGCGTAGGCCTGTGTACTAAATAGTAATAAATTTACATTAAACGCGTGAACTTAACTTTGGCCTAACTAAATG
>JAODVM010182827.1:0-14069 GCA_025400095.1 Phenganax marumi
GGAATTTCAAGATTTCAGTTGCAGGCAATATTTTCTACTGATTTTCCATTTGAGTGCGAGCGTGTGGTTATATTTTCCAAAATTAGCTGCTAGAAACGCGATATCTTCCTGTTTTCAGTATAGTACAGGTAGAAAAACAATTCTTAACAAAAGCGACAGTAAATTAACAACTAAAAACATAAAGGCATAAAGAATATAGTATGTTTTCGTTGCCACGCAGTCAAATGCAGGTTACCAAATTTGTATACGGCAAACAGGGAAAAGTTTCAAACATCGATATCTCACGTTATAATTCGAAATTTAAAAATGCGGACGAGGAAAATAGAGAAAAAAGCATGCTTTATTTGAATCTGTCGTTGTTGAGTCGTAAAAATAATTATTGAATGCTACCGAAGCCCCAGAAGGCGGTGTTGTTTTCTCACTCCTTTTGGGTACATTTTGGCGTTTTGTACATTCTGATTGGTCGAGAGCGAAAATGTAAACAAACACTCTGATTGGTTTAAAACGAAATCTGCCCTTGTTAAGACTGTATGCAAATATAACATCATAACGTGCTAAGAACAAAAAAGTGGCCACGAGCCGCAGGCGTGTAGTCGCTTTTTGTTCTTACCACGTTATAATGTCTTTTGCGTATCTGTTTCTGAACAGGCAATGGCTAAATGTAATCTATTTCGTTGTGTATTTTGCTGAGGCACAATAGAATTTTATGGAAGACAAAGCCCGGTTTACATATGATCGTAACTGTTGTAAAGATAGAATCACTATCTTTTTTAAGAGCCGAAATAGAACAGTTTCAAACTAGTTATTATCTCCGCTATTAGTAGTAATTTGTATGTTTTCAATGAGATTCTCTGCCAGGAAGGTGAAATATTTTGGGTGTTGAGAGATATCGTGACTCTTCGTTTACGATGCGTACGACCGTATGGAAACCAGGCTTAAGGCTAGTTTCTATAAGGTCGTTAGCTGTCGTTACTGTTATTTCGGTGTCTGTGCCGTGGTTTTGAAAGACAGAGAACAACCGAGAGAAACAGAAAAAGGCAGTGCCGCTGGGATAGAAAAAAATTCTATCTCAAAGACATAAAATGACAGGAAACGACACATTATTCCTATTATGCTGCTCGTTCCCAAGTAAAAATGGCGGATTCGAAAGGTTAGTGGTTATAGTAAATAATAAATTAAATTACGCTAGATTAAATAAAATATTGTAGAACATAATAAATCGAAAATTATTGTAGAAGGTACAGTAGCTGAAGAAATACTCTGTGTCGTGCAAACGAAGTTCGACAACTAGTCTGATGGTACGCACCAAGCTCTTCTCGCTTTGTAAACATTTCTCTGACCCAGAAGCGGTGTGTTTTTCCTCTTTCGTTGTTGTCGTCTTATCGCTAGGGTATAAACAATTTAATTGCAGAAGAACTCCCTGTTAAGTGTCGCCATTTTGTTTTTTTGCGCCAAAAAAACGCTGCCCAAAGACTGCAAGCGACACTGTCTTTTTCTGTTTTTCTCTGTTGTTATTTGTCTTTGAAAACCACTGCACAGACACCGAAATACAGGTAACGACAGCTAACGACCTTATGGAAACTATAGACTTTAAGCCTGGTTTCCACATAGTCGTAAACGTCGTAAAGATAGAGTCACGAACTTTCTAAACATCCGAAATAAAGCATTTTAAAACAAATTATTAGCAAAGTAATTATTAGTGGCCAACATGCATGTTTTCTTTGAGATAGACTGCCCACAAGATAGAATATTTTGCCGGTTGAGAGATATCGTGACTCTACGACGTTTACGACTATATGGAAACCAGACTTTACAAGTATGTAATGTGCAGGTTGATGTGACGCTGCTTGCAAAGTTCATGCTCCGCAGTTTACATGAGTCCATGTTAAGCCAATCCGAGTTTGTATGGAAGTTTACGCGCAATTTTTTCCCGCTTCACACCTCGCCAACGTGGGTCAATTCGATGCTGAAAAGAGTTGGAAGGGTTGGCAAGGTGTGATAAGGCTTACCCAACTATCGTGTAAAAGCAAACAGCAATTGATTTGGAGATAGGCTGGCCTGGACTGGAAAGCCAACGCGGGCTGGTGTAAAGCCTGGGTTCGTGTAAAGGGGACCTTGGCCTTTTTCGATGTATATAGAACTCGCGCCTCTTCATAAGAATTTACTTCTTTGAGTTGATAATGGCGAAGCCTCTTCATTTAGAACTTATATTAAATTCAGATGGTGAGTACGAAGACCGTGTAAGTTCGAAATAGCGAGACTTTTTCGCAATACATCTTATATGGTTCCCCGGTTTCGACCGGGGATTTACAAACTCTCCGTATATTATAGTGGGGTGTCCACAAGGTGAGAGTTGATTGTACCGTGGTTTATAGTTGACTATATAGTTAACGTCATTGAACACGCCAATGACTTTTCTTTTACGTTTTACATTGAAAGCACACATGTTTACGTGATTCTTTATATGATATGCTTTTGCTGCTGTAGTCCAACCATGAGCGTGTGATTTTCTGTTGTATATAGCTAACACTACAGCCATTGATAAAACACGCGAAAGCCTCGTGTGACATGCATTCACGCACGCTTGTTTCTTAATTTATACAGGGTGCATAAATTGAAGTAGACAATTTTAAAATGCCTGGAAATCTATAACTTTATCAACGTGACTCGAAAAGGTTGTATTTACAGGTGTTCTAGTAGCTTCTCGTCAACTTAATGTTGATTTCTAGGATGAGATGGCTCGCCTTGTTTTGTCCTTTGAGCCTGAAGTACCGGTTCCAACGTCTTGCACGGAAGTACAGCGAACAGATGATGTTCGCACAACATCTGCGAAGTTAACTCCTGAGCGTTTGAAGATTGTTGAGGAGCGAGAACTTGTTGTCCAGTTGTCAAAAGATGTAGCTTTGCGCTACCTGGAAGAAAGGAATATGCTCACTTGTGTACCGAAGCTTGTGACGGGAAATAGAAAGATAAATACAACTGGGTAAGTTTAGTTGAAAAAACTCCAACGATGTCCTTTACAGTCCTGTTGTAAACATTGCCTGATTTGTTTATATTTTGAAATTCAAAAAAATACCAGCTGTTCAAGACAATGACTCCATTTAAGTTGACACGGTCAAGTGTAAGACGTATGCTGAGGAAGAAGACATGTAAATCGTATCAATGCTTCAACATTCTTTAGCAATTTTTATTGCCTAGAGTTATAGCAGCGTAAGAGATTGACAATTATAAGAAAAGTTCATAAACAAAGTTTTCACCTTGTTCTTTTGGTTCACAGTTTCTGCGACACTTTGCAGTATTGCGGTGAGTGGCGAAAATTCACATCTGTCAGTCATAGTGTAAACTTTCCGTGTTTACATGATAGACATACATCTTCCCGAAAGTTACCCGTACCTGAGAAACACCTTAAGCGCTTCGTTGCACTTGTTCATGGCGAAAGACTGACCTATCGCTGACGTCAAGTGTGATTTTCAGGCCACCTCAATAGCTTGGCCTCGAAATATGGTCTCAGGCCAGTCGTAGTCCACTTGACGTTTATACTACAGGACTAACTGCTCTAGTTCGGTCGTACGTCACCTATGGTTATCTAGTGTAAACACTGCTATAGACTATAAGCAGTCATTGAAAAGTTTGCATTTACTAATCAGTGATGTGGCGGGCTTCAAGGGAAACGCCAGTTCAAAAACAAGTTGGGTTTAAATAAAAGATAATACCTTAAGCCGATTACTTGTCAGGAAATTGGACAGCAGGCCGCAAAGCATCACGGTTATTGCGTGCTTGATTCCGCGTGTGACTTCATCTGTGGCGAAAACTAAATGGATGCTTTCGAAAAACAAGACTATCAGGCCAAGATATTTCATGACAATAGCTTGTTATACATGTATTGCCGCGATTTGTCTCACAGCTTATGTTTTAGTATGCTAAGTTTACCGTGTTTACGTTGCATGAGGTTTGCTGACATTCTCTCTAGACAGCAATAGGGACCTTAAGCAAGGACAACGGCAACAAACGATGACGGCTTTCAATATAACAAGCTATTGAAAAAAAATGAGCAATTAAAGACCTATGGGAATTGTTAGAGGTCGTTCGCGTTCTGTTTAAAACAGCAAATCTCATGCAGGATTTCAGGTTTTGTGTACAACGTCTCCATTTCAAGAGGCAGCAAGTACCACTTTAAAATTGAGTTCTGTAGATTTTGTCTCAACGTAAAACAAATGTTTTAACGTCTTACACTGTGTTTGATTCATACGAATGAGAATATACGATAGGTTGTGTTACTAGCATTTATTTGAAGGAGTTTGTTTCGCCCGTTGCCATCGTGTTGCCGTCCTACATGCTTAAGGTCCCTAATATTAAGTGAGAACAACAACAATACATTACATGGACAAATCAATACACTACATGGACAAATCTACGTATCTATATTTTTTGACTAATTCAAACTAAAATTGCTGCAACTGTGTCAGCCATTGTGAGAACAATGTGTTTGTTGCCAGTAGACAAAACTAATTTTGCATGGAACATACAAATGTATAACGAGTGACCAAGTTACCATCACTGCAGAAGCCATGCAATTTTGCGTATAGTGCATTATTACTTGTAGCTATATCAAGTTGATCAGTATTTGAAGTATTACTTACTTTGCAGCGTAAGCTGAATTGCGTAACTATTTACAATGCTTTTCTCATTACGTATATGAATGTATATTACCTTAGACTGTCTATTTTTACAACAATCAATTTTTACTTTCCTAATCTTTTTATCCTATTGCCCCACCCTGTCAACTTTTCCTGTAGGAGGAAACCGGAGTACCCGAGGAAAACGTACGACTTTCGGCAGAGTAGTTGACAGACTGTTTTCACATGAGAAAGTTAGGTCGGAGCTGAGAATCGAACCCGCCACCTCAGTGGTGAAAAGCGCAAGTCCTAACGTTTGCGCCACCGAAGCCCCATTGGCAAGTTACGCCCATTTTCTGTCAAAACATGCTATTTTCCTCATGTAAACATGCACATTTCAAGCGGAAAACGTGCAACTCTTAAAAGTACACCAACATGAAAAACGTTTGGAGTCAACGGTTGCTTGCAAATGGTAGTAATATGACACATGTTGATATAATTTTAATTCGCCAATAGTTCTATTACCGATTATTCTCATCAATGTTCTTGCAGGTCGTTCTGTGTTGTTTATTTTTATGGGTTAGGCCCCGTTCAAACGTCGAACTTTTCATGTTCCGAATCGAATGGAAATGAACCGAAAGAAAGAATTTTGCTCATTAGCATTAGGTTCGGCATGCACATGAAAAGTTCGACGTCGGAACCGGACCTAAGCTACATAATGCTGTGGTAAATATATCAGGATAGCAAGAAGTGCTGGGAATCTGCTATTTTGAACGGCAAGACTCCACAGTTTTGTAATCCATTAGTATGAAAAATGAGTAGAACATAGCAGCACTCTACTAACTCTGACTTGTATAATGTAAACTTTCCGACGATTGTTTACCGTCAATATTCATTACAACGCCAGTCTATAACCAGACTACAATACATCCGCAAAAATAGGCACTGAGATAGTGCGTAAGGATTTGCGGTTTAAGGCAGAAGTTATGAGAAGTCACGCTATTGTAAAATTAAAGCGTAAAACAAACGAAAGGACAAAGAGAAATCAAAACTTCTGTTTCCACAATTACTTTTAACTTCTTGGATATATTCAAGAAATCGGAAAGAATGAAAAGAAATGGAAACGCTATAATTCGATGTTCGTTGTATAGCCTCCTCCTAGTCAAACGATCTTCATAATATTTCGCTGTAAGAAACATTTTTACTGACACATCTTACAGCAAACACTCTTATTTCACGACCTTTAGTTGAAAACAAAGCTGAAATGTTTAGCTGTATGCGAATTTAATGAAAATAAGCGCATTTCATGCCCGATAGATTGCAAAACGTCAATGGCGTATGTCAATTTCCGAACGCTTACGAAGATGTGAGTCGTCGGAAGTAATCGCCATTCTATTGTTACCTACGCGCGCACCCACGCACGCACTTACAGGCTCGACGACGTAAAGAATTTTGCTTTGCGAATCCTTACAAATTCATCTCCGACTATCTTGAATTACTGGACTTCAGTCGTAACGTTTCGCTTGTGATTTTGGCCAAATTACTATGGCTGCGTCCTGCTGACGACAATTAATACAAGTCTACATCGCTGCGGGTATTCTGGAATTTAATATTAATAAACTTTAGTTGCGAAGTTTAGCTTTATGCCCGTAATTGCGGACTTGCAGTTTGTTCGTTTGTAGTGTGTATGCTCTGACATTTGTTTCATGCTACATGTATGAAGTAATATTTAGGATGGCAAGAAATGCGAAGAACTTGCAACTTTCAACGGCAAGTTTGGCCGTAATATACCAGATGAATGTACTATTTATGAACACAGTGGGTTTATTGCTCAGTGCTACAAAATACAAGTACAACTCATCCCTGATCGCCGTGAATTTTCTTTCTATGCAATCGTAATTCGTTTGATACAGCACAGTCTCATAACATATTTTAGCTTTATAACAGCAACTTACCAAGTGTACAGCTGTAGAAGTAAAGCTGCGATCGCAGTCTATTGTCCCACTCCTATGACTTCCGCCATTAGTGCGGGCAATTGTTTAATATTTCACCGCGAAGCACGTGTTCCATGGCAATTTCAGCGAAAACGAGGGTACGTGCTCATGGAGTTGTCCAACATTTTAATAGAAATGCGCGCGAGAAATACCTGCATACACTCCCCGGAAAGTTTACACTATGACTGTGTGACTGACTGCATGACTTACTAACTGACACTGTGAATTTTCGCCCTTCATCACAATACTAAAGTTTCGAAGAAACTTTGCAACTAAAAATGATGTTCTCAAAACGTGTTACATAATAAAACCACACTCCCCAGCATTTCTATCAACCCATTCAACAAGATCTATGTGTTACATAAGTTCATTGCTTACTAGATTGATACGTTTGCTTAACAAGCTGCTTGACCTGTTAGTTATAGCTTTTGCTTGCTGATGAGTTGAAGAATGGAGAACTATTATGCCGTAGAAATGTTGAACAAACTTTTACAATGAAGCACGTGTCATAATTTGATGGACCATTTCATCAACAAGACTTTCATTGCAATGCAATAGCAGTATCTTATTCTCCTTACTAGAACTTCGAGAAGCGAGAAAAGAAAATCTACAGTTAGTAAAAACTACCTGCCTGTTCAATCAACTTTAAAGAGTTCGTGTTTTAATTCATCATTCTCGAAGAAAGAAAGCAGAGATGAAAATCATTCCCACAGAAAGAAAGAAAGCCCGGGCAGAGATGATTCATTGCTGAAAGTGAAAGACAATATAGTTAAAGATGACTCTTTCCTTGACGAGAAAGACGGTACGTCTAGAAATGGTTCATCACTGAGGGAGAGACAAAGTGCAGTTACAGGTCATTCATTGCTCGAAGAAAACGAATGTTCACTTGAATGTGATAATTCATTTCTCCAGCAGACAGACAGTACATCTGGAGATGTATCATCTTTAAAGGAGGTACATCTTACAGTTACAGATAACACATTGCTCCAGGAGAAGGAAAGCCCAGTGAAAACTTATGCATTGCGGAAACGGAAAGCAAGCATAGATGAAGGCGAATTATTGCTTAAAGAGAAGGACAATAAATTTCAAAATGATTCAGCATTCAGAGAGGAAGATGACATATTTATAAATAATTCATTCCTCAAGGAGAAAGAAAGTTCAGCTACAGATCATTCTTTATCCAAGGAAAAGAAAATCTCAGGTACAGATTATTCATGGCTGCAAGAAAAGGACATCAGAGTGAAAGATTATTCATTACTCAAAGAGAAAGGAAGTGCCATTAAGCATTTGTCGCTCAAGAGAACTCGAAGCAGAGTTGACGGTGATTCATCGTCACTCAGGAGTAAAGAAAGCCCAGTCAAAGCTAGTTCATCAGCCCAGCTGAAGGGCAGTACCTGTGTTAAAGATTATTCACTACTCAAGGAGAAAGAAGTTCGAGCTGAATATGAATTATCACGTGACACAGAAGACAGCACATCTAAAGATGATTCTTCACTCCAAGAGAAAGAAAGTGCTTCTGAAGACGATGCATTGCTCAAGGGAAAGAACGGCACATCTCAAGATGATTCATCTTTCCAAGACAAAGAAAGCCCAATCAAAAATGACTCATCACACAAGGACAAAGACAGCACATCCGAAGATGATTCATCACTCCAAGAAACAACAATTCTCGTTCAAGATGATTCGCCAAGCATGGAGGAGGGCAGTACAGTTAAGGATGATTCTTTCATTGCAGAAAAAGATAGCACACCTGGACATGATTTGTCACCCAAACAGAAAGAAGACACGATTGAAGGTGATTTAATACTCAAAAAGAGAAATAGAGGAGCTGAAGATTTATTACTCAAGAAAACCAGAAGTAGAGTTGACAGGGGTTCATCACACAAGAAGAAACAAAATACAACTAAAGATGATTATTCATCAGCAATGAAAACGAGAAGCAGATGTAAAGATGGTTCATCTTTCAAGGCAAAATACAACAGTGCTAAGGGTGATTCAACACTTGCAGAGAAAGAAAGCATGGTTGTTAATGATGATTTGTTGTTCATGAGAAAAGAAAGTACAGCTCAAAGTGATTCATTATGCAAGGAGAAACACGGTGCAGATCAGGGTGATTTATCTCGTGCAAAGAGAGACAGCCCAGTTAAAGATGATTCATTAGTCCAGGAAAAAGAGCATTCTTTCCCAAGAGGAAGAAAAAGAAAATTTGGCAACAACCGCCCAGCTCAAACAGCTCTAGCAAAGACGCTTTTCATGTCGTCTTCCTCAAAGAAGACTGGTGCAGTTCAAGATGACGCACCACTCATAAAGAAAGACAGTGCAGTTACAGATGATTCTTCCTTGACGAAAAGAAGAGTCGTTAAAGATAATTCTTTTCTTGAAGGAAAGGAAAGCGCAGTTAAAGATGTTCCATCACTGAGGAAAAGGAAAAGAAGAGCTAAAAATGAGTTATTGCTGAAGGAAGGAGAAAATCCACCTGAAAATAATTTTTCAATCAAGGAGGACCGAAGCACAGTCGCCGATTATTCATCAGTCAAAGAAAAAGCCAGTGCAATCAAAGAAGCCTCGTCTGCAAATAAAATACAAAGGAGGGTTGAATTTGATTCGGTAGTAAAGGAGAAAGAAAACATTGATGATTCGTTGCTGCTGAGAAATAGATTCATAGTCAAAGATGATTTCTCACTGAAGAAGGACAGAACTAAAGTTAAAAACGCTTCAACGCTGAATGCGAATAAAAGTGCAACTATAAATAACTTGTGCACTAAGGACAACGAAAGCATACTTAAAGATGATTTGTCCCGAGCGGAAAAGAGAAGGAAGATTGCAGCTGATTCATCCCTCAAGAGGAAAAAAAATTCTAGCAACCATGATTCGTCGTTCAAAGAGGATAGGTGCAGAGTTAAAGATAATTCAATACTGAAAAAAACGAGAAGGGAACTTACGTATGAACCAGTACCAACAATGAAAGGGGACTCACTTCTCAGGAAGATGGAAAGTGCCATTAAACATAGTTCTTCAGTGAAGGGCAAGGAAAACGCAGACAATTCATCACTGATGAGAATGAGATCTGGAGTTACAGATGATTTGTCACTGAACAAGGAAACAATGAAAGTTAAATATGATTTGCCATTGAATGCAAACAAAAGCGCTGTTGTTAATGATGACGCATCTCTCGGCAAAGAAGACATAGCAGTTCAGGATGATTCTTCACTAAAGAAAAGGAGGGTAAAAGTTAACGATGATTTATCAGTCATTGAGAAAAACAGCACAGCTAAAAGTGGTTCATCCCTCAGGGTTGATGGAAGCGCAGTTAAAGGTGATTCATCACTGACAAGACAGAGCGAAACAATGAAAGATAATTCATTTCTTAAAGAGAAAGAAAAGCCACGTACAGAAAACACGGTTAGAAGTGATTTATCACTGAAGAAGAGTAGACGGAAAGTTGCAGATGATTTATTGCTGAAGGAAAAAAACAACACTGCTACTACTGATTCATTGCTGAAGAAGGAAAGGAGCAAGACTGAAAATGATTTGTTGTTTAAAAAGAAAGGAACTACAGATAAAGATGATTTGTCATTCACGGTGGAAGAAAACACAGTTGAACATAAGTCTCCATCGAACGAGAACAAAAGTACGGTTAAAGATGATACAGTGCTCAAGAAGAAAGTCAGTACACCTGAAACTCATTCATCGCCGAAGAAAAAAAGCAAAGGTAACAGTAGATCGTCACTTCAAGAGAGAAAGTGTTCAGCTGAAGATAATGCATCACCTAAGGAAGGCAGAGGCAAAGTTAAAAACGATTCATTACAGCCAAAAACGACGGGAGAAGTTAAAGATGATTTATTATTTAGAGAAAAGGAAGGCTCTGTTAAGGTTGCTTTTTCACTGAAATCTCAGAAAAAAAGTCCTGTTGAAGATGATTCATTGCACCGGATGGAAAAAATCCATGATAGAAACAACTCGTCACTCAGAAAGAAAGGTAGCTCAGTTGAAGGTGATTCCTTTTTCCCGGATCAGAAAGAAACCTCAGGTGAACTTGATTCATTGCTTGAGAAGAAAGGAAGCTCTGTTAAAGATGCTTCACTACGTAAGAAAAAAGATAGCTCCATTAAAGATGATTCACTACTCACAGAGAAACACAGCTCAGTTAAAGGGGACTCACTGCAGAGGGAGAAAGGAAACTCAGTTAAAATTGATTTATTGCAGAAGAAAAAGAATGTTAAGCACGATTCAGGGGTTACGAAAAAAGAAAGGCAAGCCAAACTTTCTGATTGGTTGAAGACGAAGGCAGTACCCGCCAAGGATGGTTCATCGCTTGAGAGAAATGCAGCTGAACCTGATTCTTCCCTCAAACGGAAAAAATCGAGCTATTCTAAACTGGAATCATTACCAAAACAGTGCAAAGTGTATGCAGAGCGTGGTGCAGAGCCATTGATAAAGAGGAAAAAGAGCTGCAATTCGTCGATCCTGAAGGAAGAAAGCTCAGGTTTGTCAATGAAAAAAAACCCGCAATTAAAGTTAATGTATCACCCAAAGGCGATGACGTTTTTACTAAAATTTGTTTAGGGGATAATACTAAAGAACAGTGTACTACAACACTCGAACTTTGTTCGGCTACAAAACCTGAAATTGGTAAGATGGAATATCCGTTTTTGCGCTAAAGACACATAATAAGAAACGATTTGCAGTTCGTCTAGGTATGCATCCTTGGCATATAAACGGGCCAAAGACACGTTATTCGTTTAGGCGAGTAATGTGTGGTCGTTCATCTCGAGCAACGCATGGCCAAATGTGATGAGAATAAACCAATAGGTTGCGTCTCGTTCCCGTCTTTATGCACGCAACTGCTTTACCTGACGAACTACAAATCCTTGCCCAAGTTAGTCCAGAATGCTACTGTAAAAGTACTGTTTGTGGTAGCATAGTGTAGTTTCGAATGCAAGCTAGTACCGTCTAATTTGCAGCTGAAGTGTGGAAAAATGAAGTTTAGTAGTTTACTCTACGTATGTAACAATTTCGGTTTTAGGAAGCAAGAAAAGTAGCTCTTGAGCTTTTTAACAAGGTTTTATCCACATTGAATACAGACCCCACATACGGCGGAATGCAGTGCATCTAGTCTTTGAAATTAGCAGAAGGCCTTAAGCACATTTTGGGAGTGTTGAAACAGCGTGTATTGTGTTTTCGCCAAATTGGCCAACAGCAATGTTCCTGTGTAACTAAATCATCCTTGAAATTGTACACTATCGAGCTTTGAAAACTGTACTATTGGTCAACTTATCAAGGAAACAATACACACGTAAAAGTGGATTAAAATATTTTGCAAAAACGCTATCCATCGTCGAAAAATAAGGGTTACTGTGTTTTGATGGAGTTTTCGAACCTATACTTTTCATCATGAGCTACATTAAAGCGTGTTCATGGTACTTTGTATATGTCTACAGTTCATTGTGCAAATATTTTAGAGCCTTCAGCGCGATGGTGTCACTCAGCGTGCATGGTGAACAACGACACAACTGTAATATTTGGTGGTCAAGGAGGAGGTTATCGAATGGTTAAAGATTCAACCTACATACTACACTCTGGTAGGCTGTTACCCTTACAACTTAATATTAAAACATGTTTAGTCAGTATGTGGAAAACTGACGTAAAAGTCCTAGTAGTTGGAAATGTCTGGAAGGTACTAGTATCTTGAAATATGTCATGATACCTGTAGGTGGATATATTTTTAAAGTTCTGGCATGTTGAAATATTTTCAATGTGCTAGTGTTTTGAAAAATGCCAAGTTTCCAGGAGTTGGGAATATTCTTCTGGTAGTAGGGTTTGGACGGTACTTTCAACTACTTGTACGTAACAAGGGCAGATTTCGTTTTAAACCTATCAGAGCGTTTGTCTACATATTCGCTCTCGACCAATCAGAATGTACAAAACGACAAAATGTAGCCAGATCTAGAAGGAGTGAGAAAACACAGCCTTCTTGGGCTTCAGCAGCATTCAATAATTATTTTTGCGACTCAACAACGACAGATTCAAATCAAGCATGGTTTTTTCTCTATGTTCTTCGTCCGGATCTTTCAATTTCGAATTATAACGCGAAATATCGATGTTTGAAACTTTTCCCTATGTGGCACTTACAAACTTGGTATTCTACATTTTACTGCGCGGCGACGAAAACATGATAAATTCTCTCTGATTTATGCTTTTGCGTGATAGTTTTCTTTCGATTTTGTTAAAAATGGTTTTCCTACCTGTACTATGCCAAAACGTGGACGATATCGCGCTCCTACCACCTAATTTTCGAAAATATAGCCACACGCTCGCACTCAAGTGGAAAATCAGTAGAAACTATTGTCTGCAACTGAAATATAGAAATTCAGCTACTAGAAGCACCTTTTCAAGCAGTTTTTGGCATGAAACGGGTAGAAAAACCATTTTTAAGGAAAGCAAAACAAAATTAGCAAGCAACAACACAAAGCGTGAGAATACGGCAAATTTTCGTCACCAAGCATTCTAATGTAGGTTACAAAATTTTCATTCGCCAAAGTTTCAAACTTCGATATTTCGCGTTATAATTCGAAATTTAAAAATGCGGGCGAGGAAAATGGAGAAAAAAATGCTATTTTTGAGTCTGTCGTTGTTGAGTCGTAAAAATAATTATTGAATGCTACCGAAGCGGTGGTGTTATTTTCTGACTCTTTTTGGATACATGTTGGCGTTTTGCAGATTCTGTTTGGTCGAGAGCAAAATGTAAACAAGCGCTCTGATTGGTTTAAAACAAATTCTGCCCTTGTTCTTGTACGCTGTACAATATTTCGAGGTACTAGTGATTGGATTGCGAATGCTAGAAGTTAATACAAATACTCGACTTCGGACTTTACTGAGATTTTAAAGTTGTTAAGCTTTAGCTGCTTTGGACTTTGAAATCCTGCGAAGTCCTCCACTATGTTAACTAATACGTCGAACATACAATACAAGCTTTGGAAACTGCACCACGACGCTTTTCTATGTAAGTTAAACTTAATATGCTGCTTTGCTCTAAATATGCTCATTTTGCCCCAGGCGTGCTCGTTCCTCTCCGAGCAGTATTTATAGTGCCCCGAGCAATGCTCATTGCCCTCCGATCAGCACTCCTGGCGCTCCGAGCAGTACTCCCTACTTTTCGAACTGTGATCCTTGTTCGCTGATAATTCTCCTTGTGCTCGGATAATGCTTCTTGTTCCTCGTGCAGTAGTACTCCTTATGCTCTGGGCAGCGCTACTTTGCGTTGAACATTCTCGTTGTGTGTAAGTATACTCGTTCTATCGGTGGTGCTCTTTGTTCTTCAAGCCCTGCTCCTTGTGCTTGAGCAGTGCTTCCTGTTTTCCAAACATGCTTCTTAGGTGGATGATAGGATAGGTGGATGATTTAATAATCGTAGCTTGCAGTTAGAATACACTAACTGAATTGCCTACGAGGAAAATAC
>JAODVM010182938.1:0-14068 GCA_025400095.1 Phenganax marumi
CGAAAAATAAATCTAGCAACATGATTGGCTTGCTTTCGACTTTTTCGCGGGAAATTATTTTGCGAGCCAATCACGTTCGCTAGATTTACACTTTTCGCTCGAAAAATTCCGCCTAGTGGAAAACAGACCTAAAACCTGCTTCTTTTCCAGGATGGTAAAATTCACGAGTCATTAAACGCTTTAGAAATTCTCTATTTGACAATTGCCTACGACTGGCTCTTGTTTGGGTAAGATTTCACTATTAGTTATACAGAATGAGTTCCAGTGATTGAAATAGATTCACATTTTCTCAGCTTTAGTTAATTATTATATTTTCTTCTTGTTCAGTCATGATTTGAATGATAGAATGCAAAGAGATGAAGAGGTAAAATAAAACTATTATTCCAAATATAAACTGTTTTAACGTCGATAAATCATGTAAAAGGTTTCGAACAGAAAACTGTTCGTGAAGACATGTTTTTTTGAAATATTTTTATATATGTTTTTTAGGTATTTTTCTTTTGTTTTCATTTTCTCCAATACATCTCGAGTGATACGTACTCCGTAACCCAGTTAGGAAGGTAAATTAATTGTTGGCCTCTTTATTTTGTTTTGAAACATTATATGACTTTTTAAATGGACGCTCGCTGGCAGATTGGAAATTACAAACGTTTTTTAAGAAATAACTTGATAGAAAGTTACATAATTTAGGTATAATCCTTATTTGTAATTTATATAGGTGTAACAATGGCAGCTTACGGCAAACGAATGATGGTAACGGTTCTTCATCAAGAAGTTCTAGTCCTGAAGATCGAGGCAATGTTTGTTCTAGTTAGTATACATCGCTCTTTATTAATACTGCTATTTACAACCTGTCGCCTGTAATATTTGACAAATCATGCCTGTTACCGTCTGTATAATACATATTCTTTTTTGCAGACAATTGTGGCGCGGAAACACCTTTGGAAACCAATTGCAGAGGTTATTTTATTGGACAACACCCGACTGAAGAAGTTCAAGAGAATTGCACAAGGTGCACTGGAAAACATTTCACAAAGCAGAAAGCTTCAAGTCCCTGCTTATTTTAACAAATCTAAATTTTGTCGGCTTTTTTCTTAGTGAGAGCGATGTATTAAGAACTGACCATAACAATGGCTCAAATCCTTTACCCGTTCCTGGCAAGAGTTCTGTTGGAAACAATGTGAGTTGATTTTTAAATTTTGAAGGCTGGTGTCTGCTTGTAGTTGCCGACATTTGACCATACTCTACCGATTTTTGACGATGCTCTCCCGACAGTTGACGATACCCTACCGACTTTCGTTTTTATTTTTTGAAGAAAAAAGTATTTTTTACAGACAAGATTTCACTCGTCAGTATTCCTATAGGCCGCGGAGCTCAGCGAATCTATGGAGAACAGGGTTTGGTAACGCCTTAATTTGCTTTTGTTCAGGCGCAGTGTTGTCAACACTCCCTGAATGCGGGCAGCTGGCAGCTGGTGTCCGGGCCCGAGAGCTTTAACGCTCGCGGTTCTCATGGCTTTTGTTCAAGTTTGACCAACCGTTTGGAGGAAAATGGGAATAGTTTGAGCTCGTAAGTTCAAATCACAGTTTAATGTAACCATTCTCCCGTGGATATTAGTCAATGATCGATGATCGTGCTAGCATTAATCCTCTTTCTTTTCATGCAGTTGTGAAGAGGCAGAAGAGGAATCTATTAGACGAACTAGACTGGAAGCGGTTCGGAGTATATTTCTGGATGTTTACAAGAACGCTTTACGTGATGAAACTCACTCGAGTAATGGAACATTTTCAAAAATCTTCGATCAAGTCACCGATCGATTCAAAACACCCTGGGGGAGGTGAGAGCCCCTAAACTTCAGGTAAATTTATATCGTTTTTAGAAACTTGTACGAAATGACTTTTTAAATTGATTACTCAGCCTACCCCCGCCAGGTAGAGGAGAGCACGTACGATTGGTCCAAACAGTGGAGCACATATATGTTTCCGTTAAGCTCTACCTTTTGACTAAATATAGATTACGAAGCCCCTCCAGCAGTGTTTAAATTAAGCCTGGTTCCATATGGTCGTAAGTGTCGTAAACGAAGAGTCACGATATCCCTGAACAACCAAAATATTCTATCTTCTAAGCAGTAAATCTTATAGAAAACATTCATATTGTTTACTAATACTTGCTTTGCCAATAACTCGTTTGGAACTGCTCTATTTCGGCTGATAAGAAAGTTCGTGGCTCTATCTGTGCGACAGTTACGACCATATGGAAACCAGGCTTTACGATTGCTGTGTGTAGACCGCTGTATCGATTTATCGTAACACTGCCGAGCTTTATCCCATGTCTTATTGTCGGACCGCTGTCGGAATAAAGTCGGCCATAGTCGGGTGGCGATCGGATGTAACCGATTGCTAATTAACCCGTAATCGGAAAATCGTCGTTGAGACTTAAAATAAGCGTTATTTTTATATTTCATCGTCGGCAGGTGGTGTTCGCTTACAATTACACAGCTGAGACAAAAAGTTTCTTAAGTTGAGTAGAACAAAGGGAAATATGTCGGCATAATTTGAAACCATAGCAACCGAACAATGACGACAGGCGCCGTCGTAATATCAGTACTGCTTCAAGAAAAGCGAATGAATATGATGAAATACTCAGGCTGCGATTTATTATTCATAGTATTTAGTTGAATATACGAATGGACTGGTCAACAGAGCAATAATACACTTGATATCCATATTCTCAATTAATGATTGATCGCAAATTTAACCTTATCGGTTTGTAAGTTAGAGAATTGTCTTACAGCTTCATAACAAGTGCTTAACATGTAGCAAATCTTTCAAATACATTAGTTTAGAATGGAGCAAAAGAGGTATATTTTCATTTTACAAATTGCTATCAACCTGTTCAAAGCTAACGCATGTCCCCATCGTAATTATCAATGATTACTACTCTAATTACAACAGAGAATACATATTTTATATTTTTATACTATATTATCAGTGCAGCTGTTACGAAGAGAGAAAAATTCGCAAACAAGAATCATAGATCTATAAAGTTTCCTGTACTGACACGCAGGAACATGGCCTGTCTTTAGAAGTAACCACTCAGTTTCTTGAGGAAAAATTTAAATTTGCCTAAGCTTGTGAACTGAAGTCGTTCATTTGTTTTCTAGCCTTTTTTTACAACAGACATTGTTTTCTTCGTTTTGCGAATTTTTGTTACATAATGGCCATTTGGTCTTGCTTATTTCAACACAACAGCTTGCTCGATCGTCAAGTGCTCGGCATGCTTGAATGAGTTCGTCGGTTTATTCACAGCGAATTTTGTGCATTAAACTAGTTGAGTTGAAACCATCGAAAACTTACAAAAGGTTTTACTGTCTATGCTCTCGTGTTTTCATTTTGTTTCATAACCTCTAATCTAACCAAGACCTTTTCTTTGCGACAGCTAATTATTATCGGCACGCGCTATATATTTTTCGTATTAAATCCTATTAAATTTCCCGTGCAAAAGATGTTCTCAAATTAGTCGTAAATGTTTACATCATTTATTTCAAGGCTGATCAAATCTCTGGTATCGTGAATCGCCGCTCGCTGGTTTGAGGCCATACTTCAAACGAATCTCCTCATTTCTTGCTTGTCGTTCTGCCTTGCGATGGTCACTGATTTGTTTTCTCTCGTTACGATCTTTCTTTAATTTCTTATCCTCTTTATCGAACATGCTCTTCTTCTTGGCGCAGCATTTTCGACAGCAACAGCAGTAAATGCAACAGCCGATGATAAGCAACAGCCCACCGGCCACACAAGGCAGTATTATTATGAGCAGATTACCCGAGACAAAACACTGTTTATAGTAAACATCTGAGCCGGTGCAGTGCTCTTGGTTTTTTCCTTTCTTCTCGTCGAAATCCCAGCATTTTTTGGTGTTAGAACACCAGTAACAGTTGTCTTTCAACCCGACGCAATCGTCGCAAGATGTTGTCGTATTTCCCTTCTTAACACATCCACCTTCGGCTGCCTCAAAGTTGTACACCACGAAACAGAGGAGCACGCAAATTCCAACGTTCTTAAGAAAATTCATCGTATTGCTAAATTCACGTCGATTTAATTTTGACGTTTTCGTTGTGGTTTTACGTTGAAAGCTTTTTTATGTCGTTCAAAGGTGTTTGATCATCTCACTTTGAATAATTAACGCTGAATTTATACTATTTCAGGTCTTGGCAAATTGCTCTCTCTCTCTCCGATAACGGTCACACAGGAGCCACTCGGATTGGTGTTCTTCTCTACGCTTGTTTCAGAATGACCTAGAATCATGAATTGTTGAAACAAACGTTCAGCTTTCTCTCTCAACCTTCGTGAAAATGACAGGAAATATAACGAACTGCCTACGCTAGGATGATAAAAAACAAACAGATAATATGTTGTGACGTCATTGCACCAAATTGACATGGTGGGGATGATTTACATTTCTCCATGATGGCATCCGCTGAGCTATATATTCAGTACCTTGGGCTCGTAAGTGCTATTGAGCTCGATATATCACTGGATTATTTCTACGTATTGAAAATTGTTGCTTGATAGATATTAGACCGTGTTTTTAATTTCCTGAAAGTCGTTTCCGTATAATAGAGGCGGTAAAACTTGAAGGGTCGCGGAAGGTTGTTTAGGTTCTTACCCCCTATTGTTTAAAGAGGGAAAAATACAATTACCTGTACAAGTCTATCCAACACCCCCGTCTATTTATCAGTGATTAGACCCCCTACGTTCTTTCAGCCAATCATAATGTAGCATTGGTCAGGCACTGATCTATAAAGTTTTTAAACGTCAACGTGTGAAACTACAAAATGTGTGAGCTGCGCTTCAGGTTCACGGAAAAGTTGTATTTTTCGCCGTTAATCTCTTGTTTTCTGAGATTTCCGCCATGGACGACTTCCCTGTGTTATTGAGTAAGGTGTCAATAATGTTTGACTAGAGTTGGAATCAGGAAAAAGTCTCCAAAATGGACTTGACATTGCAAACATGGACTTTGGTTATCTTGGTCGCTTGCTGTCTGTTTTCAACGACTTTGGCCTTTAGTTCTTCAGTTGGTGAGCTTCTCTTTATTATTTTAAGTGTTTGAGCTTTTTGAAATTTTGAAGAGTATTTACTGCCCAAGAATATATGAATTTTTGTAAGGAAGTAGCCGTGTGCAAATGAACAAAGCTATTCACAAAATTACTCACTAAAGCCTAAAATAAACATAAAGAATCATGCCGAAGTTTGATCATAAGTTTCGATCAATTGTTTTTTTAAAGTTGCCGATAGATTTTGTTTATTAAGGCTGATTAGACATGTGAGTAAATACAATAATTACATTACTGAGCGTTTTTGCTAAAAGCAGAAAAGTGCTTTGTACATGCAGCTTGCACAGTGTTTTGTACCCTGTCTATATTTTGTACTCAGCTGTCTCTATCATAGACCTTTTATCTAAAGATGATTGAGCTTTGTTAATCAATTTTGTTCTGCTATTGTAGTTGCACCTACGCCATCATTATTTGAAGATCTTCTGACTGTATCAGGTTATTCAGGTATAAAGTAAAAAGACTTTCGTGACTACCATTTGTTGCAAAGGTATAAATTAATTTGGTTTTTTGCTTCTGTAGCTACACCCATTGGGAAAAGCTCATGGCATCCACCTGGTAATCATTTAGTTCTGGCATTTTCACATTTTGAGCTTATGAAAATAAACCAAAGAAACTCAAGGACTGCATACCTCTGCCAATATGGTTTATTACCCCATTCATGTCATGAATTGTCTTTTAGTGCAAAATCTTTATATCTTGGCAAATTTTTATCCATACCTCATTCGTTTGGTGCAGTTAACATATGCCTATTGCATCTGTAAACTTTCATCAACAAGCGTTCAATATTGTATCATTTGGATTATTTTATAAATTAATCAAAGAATAACTTCTTTGATGCAGTGTCTACATCAAGAAAACCTGAAGAGAACGATGATGAATACAAGGCACTTCTTGTTGCTCTAGCAGTGATCTCTGTTGTTGCAGCTTTGTCAGCCATTTTGTTTTTCTTTCTGTATTTGAGGTACTGTATAGCAGTTTTTTCAAATTTCTAGGGCATGGCATTTAAGTGGCATAAATAAGGCACTTTGTGGTGCACTACATCTTATTTGGTTAACCTTCTATGGAACATTGTAATAAAAAGGCCTACTGCCCGTGATTTTTTTTTGTCAGGACATCACGACTATGTCTTGGTCGTATGCGACGTCGCCAGCATCGATCTGCCAATGCTTTTCAATTTGAAAATATTGGTAGCTCCATAGGGTCACCACGTAGAGGCAGGCTAGCTAGCTTGTCAAGTATAAGGAGGCAAGGTGTGTACATGGAAGATATACTTGAAGAATACGACAAAAATCTTTGCTATTCCTCTTTCTTCGTGTTTATGCATACAGAGACATGGTCATGGGAGATATAGCAAGCTGTTTATGTTTTTCATTTTAGCAATTTGCAAAAGTGAACCAATATCTATCATGGCATTTGGTGAACACGTGAAGCGTCTGCATGCTGACTCAGACTACCTTTTTTCAATGGAATATGAGGTGCTACAAATTGTTGTAAACTTTGGGTAAAGTAAAATATAGTAAAATAGTCTCAAAGTAGCAAAATGCAATTTAATATTAAATGATAATGATATCTTTTACAGGCAGTTGGAGCCAAGAAGTATTTAAAAGAAGAACACAAAAGTATAGAGTTTACATTCAAGGAGGGCAAGAAACCGAATAACTCACCTAAGAATCGATACATTGATATTTTACCTTGTAAGAGAAAAATAAAAGTACTCTGTAGCTATACTCACAATCAAAGGGACAAAGCCAAATGTCAGTATTACAGGTGGTCCGCATTAGAGAGTTTTCCACATGAACTATTTGTATGTTCTATTCAGATGATCACAGTCGTGTTGTTCTAACTGAGATAGAAGGTGATCCAGACTCTGTGTACATCAATGCCAATTATGTTGATGTAAGCTATGATTTTTTGTATTATTACAGTTTGAAGTGTTGTGCATGGGCATTGAAGTAGATTGATGTAATATTTTATGTTCTTAGAGTTATTGCAAGCCACGAGCCTACATTGCTGCCCAAGGTCTGTTGGGCAATCTGATTTTAAAAATAATATTTCTAGGAATATAAACTACTTCTTCATGATTATGTCAGGTCCATTGTCTGCCAGTTTGTCTGACTTTTGGCGAATGATATGGGAGAGTAATGCACGTGTTATCGTCATGGTTACAAATTTGTTTGAAAGATTGAAAGTATGTTATCAATTTGTAATTTGTGAACATGATGTGATAGTTGTCCTGAGTTTAAGCTGTTACTCTGTCAAGTTAATTTACTCTGTCAGGTGGTCTAAAACCAGATGATTGTACTTGTCAGCTTCTTATTGGCTTGACTGCTGTGTTTTGTTATTCTAGTCAAAATGTGTTCAATACTGGCCTGATGAAGGCTCAGCTGATTACGGTGTCTTGAGAGTTACTATGATGAACGAAGAAGTATTTGCGCTGTACGTCATACGAACGCTGTTTGTTGAATTGCTGCCCAATCAGACGCATTATAGCAAGGTAGGTGTACTATATAGGTAACTAGTAGGCCCCTGTTG
Source organism: Phenganax marumi (assembly GCA_025400095.1). Taxonomy (NCBI): domain Eukaryota; kingdom Metazoa; phylum Cnidaria; class Anthozoa; order Malacalcyonacea; family Clavulariidae; genus Phenganax; species Phenganax marumi. The sequence continues at coordinate 7,646 of JAODVM010182938.1, forward strand.
TATCTTAAACCGACGCTGTGATCAATGCTTGAACTTTCTTCTCTTGCAATAAATTATTAGCTTGTAAATTGAGGAGTTTGACTTGAAAAGGTCTGGTACTGTCATACTTTAATGCTTGTAAAACTTAGGGGAAAAATTTCATGAACTTTCTAGCGCCCTGTTTCCCACTTATCCAGTTAGTCAATGTTTTTATATGTGTTTCAGACTGGTGTTGAAGGCGAGCCACGTCTCATTAAACAATTCCAGTTGACAGAATGGCCGGATCATGATGTCCCATTACATCCTGTATATCTACTTTCCTTTCTACATCATTCAAAAGCTGCAAATCCTCCAGATGCTGGACCTTTGGTCGTTCACTGCAGGTTTGTGGAACCTTTAAAACTTCTGTTCGTCATTTTGTCATTTCAAAGCTTGAATCTCCGAGCGTTATCGCTACTTTGCTGGTCTAAGTTGAAGCATTAGGAGGAGAAGTCATTTCTACAATGATTTTCTTTCAGTGCGGGTGTGGGTCGTTCCGGAGCCTACATTGTGGTTGACAGCATGAAAGAAAGGATTGAAGATGTTAAAAATGTCGATGTATTTAACTTTCTCAACCATATTCGTACGCAGAGAGTTTTTCTCGTGCAAGAAGAAGTAAGTAGTATTCGAAATCATTTGTCTCACGGTCAACTATTCTTTCGCTCATCAACAGGACTGTTTGGGCCGGGCGTCTCACGATTTCGCTCGTCTACTGGAAACTTTAAGATTCAGTCCCCCAGGTTTTGTACAACTGCTGTTTGCGAGATATGGAGTCAAAAACAAGATGACATCGAGTTTACAGTGGTTGCATGGTCTTCATTCAGTCTCAAAATCTCACATTGTGCCCTGTCTTTCGTTGTAGAGTCAGTATATTTTTGTACATGACTGCATATTGGAACACATTAACTTTGGAGATACGAGTATTCCTATCAAAGAGTTTCACAAACGACTCCAGTTTCTTCGCGAGATCAACACTGACACAAAAAAATCTCGAATTCACGAAGAATTTGAGGTTTGTATGAAAGGAATTTTTTTATTCATTTGTAAGCTATTGTGTCTCCAAACTCGCCGTGGGTTGACAAACTTTTCGCTTCTCATGGTAAGGCTATCACTCGAAGAATTTATTGCAATAAAACAGCCTGTTCTCATAACTTCTAGGATGTTGAGCGCACTAAGAATCCGGAGAAGCACAAATGGGCAGGCAAGAAGCAGTGCAATCTCTCCAAGAACAGACGAGAAGATATCCTACCAGGTAAACAATTCACTTCCTCTCAGCGCGATCGTTGATTGCATGTTTTCCAGTACGTGTTTCTGTGAGAGAATGTTGTGCTGCAATTTTCATATTTTTGGAGCACTGTTGCATGCGATTTAGTGGTGAAGAAAGAGACCTCGTAAACAGCTTACTCTGGAAAAGAGCTAACTGGGAAGCTTATTTCTTAACAGTGGAAAGATCAAGGGTGAAGTTACCGCCTGAGTTAGGCATTGAAGGAGCAGATTATATAAACGCGAGTTTCGTTGATGTAAGTCTACATTTTTGGTGAATCGATATACAAACTTTTTTTATCATGCTACTTAAAATACTGACGAGTGGTTCTTTTCCAACTAGGGGTTTAGTAACAAGCGAGAGTACATTGCGACCCAGGCCCCTATGGTAAAGACCGCTGAATGTTTTTACCGTATGATATTTACTATGAATTGCAGAATCATTGTTATGATACTGGACGAGGAACAGTGGATAAAGGTACGTAGGTCAATGTATGATGCCTGTAACTGATGCACAGTTTAAGTAATAAAACTCTAACAGCTGAGATTAACTGTCTTTTCATAGGATGACTACGCTGATCTGCCTACTGAGGATGAAGCTGTAAGATATGGCAGATTCGAAATACAATTGGAATCACAGGATGTCCGTGAGAAATTGACCGTTCGTAAACTACGACTTTTCTCATCCGTAAGCATACTACTGACGCGAAAAAATTTATGCTAACTATTTAGAGACAATGCTGAATAATCTGATATGATTCTCGTTAATTGTTCTGAAAAAATATATGCTAGTTAATGTCAGGTAATCTATGCTAATTTACGTTATCTTTAAATTTTTAGGAAGCGAGTAATGGACATACTGTGACGCACTACCACTATCGTGACTGGCCTGAAGGCGATCTTCCAAAGGATAAGATATCTTTGATTAACTTTATTGAAGAAGTGAAGGAACATAAGAAAGCTGAAAGCTGTGAACAGCCCGTTGTTGTTCATTGCGAGTGAGTGTTTTTGTGATGTTTATGTCTGAAATAAAATGATGAAACGAGGGAGTAAACGCTGATTACTTCTTTCCTAAGCAAGTTTCCTACGTTAACCAAAAACTTTCATTGGGATTTAGTGATGGTGTCGGTCCAACAGGAGTGTTTTGTTTGGTCAGTTGCATGTACGATCAGATTGAGCGAGAGGGTCATGTGAACGTGTTTCATGCTGCAAAATTGTTCCGACTTCAACGACCTAAACTGATTGAAACTCAGGTAATTTGTTTTTTTTTTGCATTATACCTTGATTGTGATTCTAGCCATTGTAACTGGTCATGCATTGTCAATCAACCTGTATTAAATAGTCCATTGCATGACCAGTTCTCATGGCTGGCCGCAATGCTGCTTTTAACATGGCTTTTTACTTGTGAAATCGATTGGCGAGTAAAATTTCACTTGTGTAAAAAAGTGTCATTTCTCGTTCACAAGGACCAGTATTTGTTTTGTTACGAAGTCCTTGACCAGGTCATTACCAGGAAACTTATTGCAATGGCGCCAGATTCGGATAATGATGAAACTAGTTTATCTGACATTGGGAGCAAAACTAGCCCTGGCGCTAGCCATATTGCTAGCAAAACTAGCTCTGGTATAAGCCCTGACAGTAGCCGAAGTGTCAGTTCAACTCGTGCAAATGGTTCGGTTGTAGTGGGTACTAGTAAGGAGAGCCAGAATTCGACGGCTGAGGGCCTCTGCGCAGACATTCTTAGGTCAATTGCGGACATACGCTCAAAGCAGGGATCAGACAATCAAGGTATGGAAAGGCGTAGTGTAGAAGGCGGTGTCGGAGAGGGTATTTCGAATATAGCGCATCAAACTGACCAGTCTAATCAGAGTCTACGCCAGTCTGTGCTGCCAACTAGCACGGACAGTGATGATGCTATCGCATCCGACACTACCACAGATTCTGAGAAGTCGGACAAAGACCCATCTCACAGTCAGCAACTATTGATCAATTCAGCCTCTCAGTCTTGACAAGAAAGACGATAAAAGCAAAGGACCTGGTCAGTGAGATGATGGCGCGCATTTTTATTTGCTCTTTGAAAAGAAAATTCGTTATCTGCTAGAAAGATAAAGTTGGCATCAGTTCTCACAGAATCTACAATAAATTGTTTTTAAAAAGCCTTCTATGGGCAAGTTTTAGTAAGCTTCATAAGGCGGCGAATGGTGGTGAAATCCAGCAGTGTGTAACCTTAGCAAGTAAATTAAACTCATTCGCACTTGTTTGTATGTTTTTCCATGGCATAAAATCTCGTAACTGCGAGTTGACCACCATCTGCTGATGTCGTCCGGTGTCACCATAGGGTCATTTTGCCTTTGCTTGATCTATGATGTTTTGTGAATGCGCACTACAGTTGCGCGTTCTCTGGTGGGTGGGTTCACATTCTCTAATTTATTGGCGTAACTGGCTGTTTTTTAACCAGCTAGCACTTCTAAACTTAAATACAACATATTTTAAGTTATTATCAAATTTTAATATATGTATGTAGTGTTTTTAAACTAGCTTTTTATCCGTTACGTTGCTCGATAGTTTCTTCACAGAATACTGTGTAATTTGATATTATATTTGTTCATAGAAATAAAGTTTTATAGAGACCGATTCTGTAAACATGTGAAGTTGCAGTGTGAGGAACATTGCACCTCAACGGATTACGCTCGTTTCTCGCTACGCCAATTTTATCGAGTGGAATAAAAAAAATCTAGCAATGTGATTTGCGCGCTTTCGATCTTACGCGTCGATATATTTCGTAAGCCAATGACGTTGCTAAACTTGTTTCGCTCAAACAAATTGGCTAGTGGAGAACGAGCTTTATTTCCAGTTTGACTGGAAGAAGTTCCAGTTCTCGACTCGTTTGTGCGGCGTACTCCGTTTCTGACCGTTGCTAACGTCACCTCGAGGCTCGTCTCGAGAAACGGGTTTCAGCTCGTTCGACAATCTATACCTGTTTGTTTGCTTGTTGCTTTGTTTGCTTGTTTGCTTATAGGGTGATAAACAGCTTCTGAAAATACTCTTTTAATCATTTGTATCTATTTTCAGGTTTAAGAAACTAGTTTAAGCAATAGTTTGAGATTAGCTGCCAGCAAGTGCTCAGTGGCACACTTGCACTGGCTTCAGACTGTCAAGCCTGATCACTGAGTTTAAGCCCAGATCTGCCACAAAACTTTCAATAGTTCCCAGGAACAAAAAAAAAACAATTCAAAATGATTCAAATGAAATTTCAAATCAAAATACAAAATCTAGAAAGAATATAAAAAATTTCCAAAGAAAGAAAGAAAATATACAAGAATTTAAAAGAATAAAAACACCGTCCAAAAATTTCAAAAGAATATACAACAATTCAAAAGAATAAAAGAAATTCAAAAGAATTCCAATAAAATAAAAGAAATTTGAAAAGAATTTCAAAACAATAAAAATAAGAAAGAAAAAAATTCAAAAAATTTCAAAATAATAAAAAAAATATAAAAAAAAGGCGAGCACCCACCTATATATAGCATTCCCCACGTGGGGGGCGCTATATTATATATAGGTGGGTGCTTTATATGGGGGGCGTGTGCCGGGGGCTGGTGTTGGGGGGGTTTACATGCCACCCCCTACAGAAACATGAGGCTATATCCTGGTTGATTCCTAATTAATAATTCCTAGTTAATAATAATTCATATCAGCCCAGTTACCAGTCCTTTGCATGCGCCGCCCTCTATAATTAAGCCATGAATTAAGCGCCCTGGTCTGGTAAAGACAAGGTCTCAAGAGTAGCAGCTATGACTATGAGTAATGTTTTAATCATAAAACAAGTGTACAATGAGTAGTGGAAGCGACTGGGTGAACCTTTTTGTACACCAAGGGAAAGAGTTACTGGAAAGCGTTGCAGGGCAAAGAAGAAGAGGCGTTCTAGCGCCCGAAGCGAAGCCAGAAAGTTTAACGTATAGTCAAGCACTTTTGAATGCTTCGGAAGCTGAGTCTGGGCTTGTAATTCTTGACGAAAACGTTGAGGATTATGGTGTTATGGATGGCCCAAGTACTAGTGCTGCATCTGTGAGCGAAGGAAGTACTCCTAGCGCTGTTAAAATGACATTAAATGACGGAGAAAAAGCAATTTATGAGAATCAACTTGAACAATTACAAGAACAATTGGTTGATATTATGATTAAGAATCAGGAAATAGGTATGAAAAAGTTTTATGAAAATTGATATTTCAGTAGGAAATTAAGTGCTATCGAGTTGATTTTTGTGCCCTAGCCCATATTATGTCAAGAGGGGGTAGACCATATACCACTGCCATATACCTATAACTTATAGGTATGGTCTACCCCCTTCTAAAAATTATTGGCACCCCCTCCCAGAAGCATTTATTTCACTCCATTGCGATGTCTTGTTTATTGTACTGTGTATAGCACTAGATGATTTTACTGTGTCTTGTCAAGGAGCTTAGCTCCTAGTTGTGTTGTGTCAACTTTTTACTCTTCTGGTAGGACTAGATGATATATGAGCTTTGTTTGTAATTTAGATGCTGAACTTGTTAGTCTGAGGAACAGCGATGTCTCAAAACTCACCCAAGAGTTGGAACGAGAAAAAATCAAACGTAAACAGCTCGAAGTGAAGTTAAAACGTACGAAAAGCAATGATGAACACATGCCCAAGCTGAGGTTCGTCTCATCTATGTTAAATGTTCTGTATATTTTTATAATAGCTGCTCTGTACACTGATAGGTACTATCTACTGATGACTTTTGTATTGAAATTTCAACAGACGAAGGAAGCTGCAAAGTAGTACAGCTGAACAAAATAATGAGTCAACCAGCAGTGCCCATCAGATGTCTGAAAACAATGAAATTCCTGCTTCTAATCAAGGTGGCATATTATGAACATAATATGCAAGACAAAATGCAAGTAATTAGCCACTTCAAAAACTGCAAATGCACTGGAAGTGAGTTCTAAAAAGTGAAAAGAGTAAGAAACAAACCTTTCTAGTCGAAAGAGCAGCTTAAAATTAATAAGTGTACAAATTTTGACCACATTTGGATCGAAATATTAAAAATGACAAGCTTCTAGAATTTGTGACATTAGTATAATTTAGTATTATTTTGGGGGACGCGCGTCCCCCAAACAA
>JAODVM010183048.1:0-14057 GCA_025400095.1 Phenganax marumi
AGACAAAGACAGAGCATGTTCAAATCTGTGCGCTCCGCCCGCGCGGGCAAAACGGCCGTAATGGAAAATGGCCTTTACTTACCAGGGCGTATGGGTCAGAAAATTGAAATTCATTCAAACACTGTTCTCGTGTATCAAGCAAACTTCTGACGGTCAAACTTCCGTAAGCACTAAAAGGTAAACAAATCAACTGGGCTTGACAACAGCTGCGTATACTACATTTTTTTAACAAAAATAACGACTTAAAAGTAAGTCAGCGGCAATTCCTGCAAACTTGAATAAAACAATCCTATAGAAACATGGAACCAGTAGGTTTTGAAGTTTCTGCTATACAACGTAATGTACTTTGGCTAATTTTTCTTTGCAAAAGCTATATAGGAGCTTAGGTTTATAGCCAGCGCTTATACGACCCAAGTTGAAAACCGTATTCAGTAGTACCGTGAAGGGTTCACCGAAAATGCTAGTAAACGTGTTTTAAGGAGTATATAACAACAATAATTTACTTACAATGCCTTCCTACGTAAAACTTTTAGTCTTCCTAAGTATTTATTTTGGAATTGTTCAGCTCTCTCTTTAGCATCAGCCAACCCTGCTTGACTTTTAATTGCTTGAGATACAACCTGCAATAGTTGACATACACAAGAATAAAATTGGAGATACTCATGCATGGTTATGAAAGATTTTTTCACGAATTTATTCAAGAGACGTGTGTTCGTGCAGATGTTGCAAAGAGACATTTCGCACTACATTAATTAAATCCCGTCCACTTTCTCGAAGGAAAATCCGGCAAATCCCTCAAAGTCCGAAGACAGAATTCATAAAAATCCCGACAATACGTCAAACAAAACCCACACAAATCCAAAAAATCAAACTGCTAAAGAATTCCGATGAGATTCCGCTAAACAAAAACAATCCAGTAAAATCTTGAAAAATCCAGACAAATTTACCAAAACCAACGCAAAAGTGTGCGACTTTTGGGTAATCTGAAAGTGTCGTATGCTATTTCAGAGTAAAATATCTCTCGCATGTGTCTTTAAAACTTCATGCATGTGGAAGATGCGTTGATTCGGCCAATACGTGAAAGGAAAGAATACCTTTTTAAAAATATGTGAGTTGTCACAGAATCGACAAGGGTGACAAAGTAATTTATAACACAGACGAATAATATAAGAATTACAAGCGCAAATACTGACTATACTCCATATGAATAACATCGCAATTAAATTTTAAAAACACCTTGACAAAATATATGTATTATGATCAGGTTATAGATGTGGCAGGCACAAATACCTCTCCATAACTTACCATGTGCAATCCAGACTCAAAACAATCTAGCCAATAGTCTCGAGCGGCTTCATCAGCAGTCAAGTCTTCCGTATCTGGATGGTATTTACTTGGTTGGTACAGCAAAGAAAATGGCAAAAGATATCTATCCATTCTGTCCAATTCTAACACACTACACTATATAATAGATAAAATGCATTAATACAGTCGAGTTGACAACCTAAACATAACATGTAAAGGTGAAGGGCAACTCATTCGTTAATGCTGAAAACACTGTTGGGAACGTCGTAGAAATATAAGACACCTTGTATAGAATGAAGCCCAACGTATTGCAGCAAGCCATTCCTCAAGTGCAACAATAAAACATGACAACGACGTTACTCTCAAGCATAACATCATCGTTTCTGGCTTTACTCTAAATCCTGGCTTTCGTTTTTATAAAGTATACTCACAACTCATCACTGCTTCCTTCATCACGTATTTTTTGATGATCATTGTAAAATCGACATGTTGTCCTGTTTTTGGTCAATTGGATTATCAACCATTAGAAGATGTAACAGGCAAACTTACCTCAACGTCTGTTTGAGGCTGTGGCGTCTTAAAAGTTTTAGTTAATAATCCTGAGCTACCAGCATAATTTTCTCCCCAGTTCCAATAAAACGGAGATCCATTAGCAGCTGTATAGGTATAAACAATAAAGACATATTTTTTACAAACTTTTAGTGCAGTTTAAAACAACAAAATGTGCAGTTTGCAATATCGTAGCCTTGCGCGTGGGGAGCCTCTCACTCAGAAAGGCTTATTAAAAGTGGTAACCACTTGCCTATCATAAACTACAAGCTATTTATACGTCTAAAAACACAAGCAGACGCGTCAGTTTCCATCTGATAGATACGGACACTTAATGACATGCTGCAAATAGTACCCATACCTGCTTCCTCTTCTGCTCCTTTAATAAAAGCTCCTATTGCCCCCAAATATCCCTCGTGTCGCATGAACAACGCCTTCTGTCCTCCCTTTATCAAGTGAAAAGGGAAATTTTGCAAACAATCTATATGTACAAGGAGTTTGAATACCTACTAAAGAAAACCAACTGTTTTTGGTAAAACCGGCCCCACTAGTTTATACAGCGTGCTACGAGCGCATCGAACCAATTTTTAACTGGCTCGGTAACAGCCAGTGGTAACAGCACGCTCTTCAGCGCGAAATTTTATTCATATTGTTTTCATTTGAACGAACCAACTTAAAACATTGCGCGGAAAATATGGTAACAACTCTAGTTTTTCAAAATGGCAGCACGATCGTAAAATCAGCATTGCGCTTCGACCGTGCAGTACGTTTTCAATAAGCGAGGCGCGCGGTTAGCGGCGCGCCTTATTCAATTATCAAACATTTTCTATTTAGACATCGTGCTGTCACCGAGCCAAACAGCAAATAAATTGGTTCGGGCCCCTTATGTATGCATGGTGAATAATGATACTTTATATATTTCTTAGCCAGGAAACCAATTAAAATGCTTAAAAACCATAATTTACTTAAAAAGTTATACAAAAGAAATTTTATGCGCTGCAACTATATAATGGGGTCTTCCAAACCACTACGGTCAGCAGCAATAAAGGGGCTGCCTGTCTTCTTAGTTGTAGCTTAATTATCCTGAATTAAAAGTGACCTATTAAATTAAATCTAAATTGAAGAATCGTTGTATAACGAACCTTAGACCAGTAGTTTATCGCAAATGTAATTGTACGCATCGTTATCGGATTTCCTCGGATGAAGAAACCACTAAAAATAATCGTCTTTAGACCATGGAGTTTCGCGTGTAGAGAGGCAAGCTGCAAAAAGAGATATAATAATGTAATTACACAATCTTCAAATAAACTAATATATATTCAGAACTGTATATAATGAACTTTCTCCAATATCTTGATGGTGTTGATAAGCACTTATATAGATAGATAGATAGATAGATAGATCGTTTATCAAAAATACCCATTTGCAGCGAAAGCTGAATTACAGGGATTATTGACAATAGAAAATAATAGAAAAAACAATGAAAGAATACATATTACTATTTAATACTACTTTACTACTACTACTTTAGAATACGTATTACTATTACTATTACTACTTTATAAACTATTTTACATTAATTAAAAACCTTAAGTTAAAAATACTACTATGCATATGAATGCAGCAAAAGAATATCTTTTGACTTTTACCAAACGGAACGTTTGTGGATTGACGATCAGTCGAATCAGTGAACGATATGTTGTCGAAGTTTCAATATAAAGCGATATTTGCGATAGATTAAGTTTCAGAGCTCGCACGCGATTATTTGATTCACAGTTAACGCTTAACACATTCTCTCTGCGTTTTTCATTCTACTTTCTTTACTCGAGTCATGTTTTTTGTTCTCACCTGCCCAATGTCATTACTAATCATATGTAAAAGACTCTTCACTATGTCGCTTTCCGAAAATCCTTTGGTTTCTAAAAAGAGTATAGCTGTACGAAATACTGTACACACAAGTAGTCTTTCATGGTTATTGAAATGACTCAAACAAAACACACTTACTATTGACACTTGTTGTACTGTCTGATATGGCCGACCTAACTGCCTTACCGAACGTACAAGCAGTTAGATCACCAGGTAAACCTATCAATGAGTAATCTCCACCGTAAATGTCTTTAACCTGGACAAAAAAAGTACAAAATATTTCTGTCTTCAACCGCAGTTGTTTCAAACAAGGGGATACATAACAATTTACTGATGCCTGCGCGTCAAGACAAACCCATCAGCTATAATACAAGCGTTAGAAAAGGGAATGTTGAATGAACCATCAAATATCTATAGTCCTTTTTATTTCTTCGAAACCAGATGTATAGTGTAGTATAAGCATCAGATGTATAGTGCTACTGCTAGCTGTGTATATCGTGAAACTGAACGTATGCTTGAAAGTGAGCGTCATGCACGAAACTACATGAACTAGCGTTCTGGGACCGGTTGTTCGAAAGGTGGATAGTGCTATCCACTGGATAGCGATTTCCAGTATAGCCTTCGTAAAATTTCCCATTGATCGTTGTAACATAAAATTACGACTTGTATCGATAAATTAAAGTTTCTATTATTTATATAGCTGCCCAAAAAGGAAGTTTCGACGTTTTTTGTGCAATTTTCTGAACGTTGAAAAATTCACTATCCAATGGATGGCGCTATCCAACTTTCGAACAACTGGCCCCTGACTGGTTGTTTGGTCGACGATTAATATAGAGAGCCAATCTCAGATTGAACGGAACTCACGAAACAGTTTACCTATAAAATTGGTATTTACTGCTAAAACTTCCAAACACCCCAAAAGCATGTTAGGCCTAGTTTAGACGTCGCACTTCTGTCGAGTCAAATGCAATTGAAACAACAGTTAATGAGATGACTACCTCATTTTCATCTCATAACCTATTGTTCGAACTGCATTTGACTCGACAGAAGTGCAACGTCTAAACTAGGCCTTAATATCAAATGCATGCATTCATACCAACATATCAACATTTGTAGGTTGACCGCCATGAGCAAGATCCAATAATTCATCAAATCCCTATAATTCAAATTAGAGATCTTTGGGTTTTCGTATAGTCTCCTCTGCCAATTAACTTTGCATTTGTAAATTGTCACCGTAGGCCCTCAACCTTACGCCTCATGTACATGAACTAGACAACTTTCCACCTTAACTGGTTTACTCAAGTCTCAGCAAGTCTTTTACAGATATCTTTAAATACTTTCCAAGGTTGCTACCTTTTCTCAATATTGCGCGTATTTAACAATTCTAATATTGAACGTAATATTTGTGTCGTGCCTAATTCTAGTATTCCTTATACTTTTAATTCTGCGCTTAATGTTCATATTCTCCACAATTTTAATGTTGCGTATGCTTTTCATATTGCGCGTAATGTCTATATCGTGCGTACTTTAGTACTACCAATTTAATATTCGCATAATTTTAATTTTCCCCATAATATTGTCCATAATTTTAATACTCTCCATGGTAAAAAATTGGGCAAAATCATTTTAATATTAATTGTGTGGAATTGTCGTACTGCGCGCAACTATTCAAAATTGTTATATTGTGTTTAATGTTAACACAGCATATAATTTCAGTATTGTCAATTATTTCAATATCGTCATGAGTTCTAATGTCGCACACAGTTTTAACGTTTCGCCTAATTTTAATAATGTGTGTACTTCACTATTGTGCGCAATAATGGTATTGTGCCGAATGAAAATATTTTAATATTGTGCTTAATATTATGTGCTTAATATTAATTAATATTGTGCATAATAGTAATATTAATTAATTATATGTGCTTAATATTGTGTCAATATTTAGCCCAATGCTAAAATAGTCGATAATTTTAAAACTGTGCCTGATCCATAATTCTAATACTTTGAGTATAGTTTTGATATTGTGCATGTAGTGCATGGGTGGACAAAAAAGTGCCCCCCATTAAACCCCCATATAAAAACGGGTTTTTCGTCTGCAAAATTCAGGAAATTCAAAACCAGTTTAGAAGCAGTATGCATGGTCCTAACCAGATAGTCCAAGTTAATTGCTGTTCATCTGCTAAGTATCCTTACTTTTTAAAACTGTTTTAAAGTTTTCAGAAAGGGATACAAAAAACCCCCGTTTTTTAATGGGAGGCCACTTTTTGGTCCACCCACTGTAGCTGTCATTACAAAGAAAAAAAAGACATCAAGTTTTTAAAATTCTTAGTCCTACAACGATTCTATAGATTTTAATCAAAAATGTTCGAATACTATAGTATGATCGATTTTAAATATTACCAGTCTGTGCGTGACCTTTTCTTCTCTCCTTTGAACCGAGAGAGCAAAGCATCCTTCACTTGATGCAAAGAGAAACCATGGCTCTGAAACTATTTCTGTATGCATGGCATGTCATTCATTGCTACAACTTAGACCTACCTTGGCACTAGTTAAAAGCGAACCCAAACCCCAAAATGTTCCACCTCCCATGCTTGTTCCACCCACTCGCACAAAACTATCAAACGAATCAACCTACACATTGTACGAAATATGGTTTTAAAGTTTAAACTGAAACAATTTGCAGGTTTTGGTCCTAAATTGCTCTAAACTCTTGCTCTAAACTCTTTTGGGTTGTTCTGAGTTCTATTGTCATTGTATTTGAAGCACTGTTGTGCTCTCCAAAATTTATCCTCATCCTGAATTCTTTACTGCTATTCTAATTCCATACTGCATGATGTTTAAATTCTGTTCCGGTTCTGAAGAAATGAACAGCATTTCAACGAACTACATTCTAGTGGCAAAGCCAGCACGGTAGTTTCGTCACGCTATGCAAATTCCACGTTCATAGACTGTGAAAGGACAAATTCAAAAGAAACGAATAGCGATATACAAGATAATGAATGTGCATGAGTACAGTAAGCATATTTTCATTTCCAGTTATCAGTGACTGAACATATTTTTCAATCTTCAACCGTATGAAAATATTCTTACCATTGAACAAATGAAAACATTTATTACGTGTTTTATACAGTACTGAAACTGTTGCTTATCACCACAGTAAACTGTACTTCAAAAGTAATATTGTCTTGGTGAGAATAATTCATACGCAATTATAACTGACCGGATTTGATGAACAGACAATTGAGGAGTGCCGTAAAATAAAACGTATTTACAATTGCACTCTTTGAAATGGAGAGCATTCCATTAAATTCTTGAGAAATGGGGCTTTTTATTTAATATCGCGTAAGCACAAATTTAATAACTTATTTAATGAGTTAACACAATCAGAATTCAAAGAGTTACCAGTAAAAATGATTAAAATTTGCACGGCATGGCTAAACGCATAGTACGTCGAACTGGCTTCGTACCACTATCTCCATGCATGTTGCATACAATTTAGGTCCCACAACAAAAACTTGAAGAAGAATTTTGTCAAACATGTCGCCCAAAATCCACTGCCCTCAAGTTGACTGCATGCAGGTTGAGCAGCGTACAGAGCTATTAAAGCCCGAGACCCCGTTTACACGGTACCGCGGATTCGCATGGTCACGGCATCGACTTTAGCCACAATGCGCTTAGTTTTAATGTAACAACTTTTTCTAGGATCAGTTGTTATTAAGTTCTGCAACAGTATCATAAACTTAAGAGATAAACTGGCCTCGAAACTGCTCAATTTAATGTCGTGACCACGCGAATCCGATACCGTGTAAACGAGGCCTGACTCTCATACATCGCTGATGGTCAGGGACGCTTTGTTAACTTTTGTTCCTGATCATGCAGTGAAGGAGAAAAAGTGTAACTAGCAACAGCCAAAGGATTTTATGCATCAGCGATCACGGACAACAAATCTATGGGAACCAGGCTTTAGGATGAAAAGAGAGTGACATACAATATTTGGTAAGTAAAGTATCGGTACCTTCAACATACTGACTCCAGAGCCAATGTTGACGAGAAGATAAGGAAACAAGTCAGATCCAAGCAAGTTTTTAAAAACATACTGTGGACGCTGGTCCCGTTGGAATTCAAAAATTTCATTAGGAATAGTATGAAGCATAAAGTTGCATCCTTTTATTAAGCACTGCATTTCATCTTCCTTGTCAATTCTATAAAAGATGAAGTCAGAGGAACAAATCGGTGACAGCCTGGATTGAATATTGGGAGATGGTTGAAAGGAAATTAACCGAAGTATTAAAATAAGGAATCGAAGTTTGGATCCTGATCTTGACAAGAACGAAATCCCTTATCACAGCTGGCAGGAGCATTATAGCATTATAGTAAAGTTGCAAAGTTTGCTAGCGAAATGTTGTAAAATACGGAAATTACACTGCAAAGTTTGAAAAAGTTGTAAGTTTTCGTATTATGCGGGGAAAAATAACCATTTTCAGCTCAAAAGTCATATAACCGTTAGTACAATCAAGCCTTGTTACTGCTGCAAGAGTAATTACAGGGATTTACGTATGAATTCGGTCATGTAATAACTAATAATATTTTATGTAACTAGATTGGAAATCTCCATGAAACCGATTCCAAATTAAACATTTTTGTGATTTAGTGCTGTACTTGACCACACTAATTGAGCATTTTCATGTCTTTTCCGCATTGTATCATAAGCGTTTTCTTAAGATCTCCCAAAAAATACATTAGTCAATGACACTATTTTCTTCAAGGAACTAAAGCCACATTCCGTAAGTTTTCTTACAGATTTAAGTGCGTGTATGTGCGAGACAAAAGCGTCGAACTGGAATGCATGCAGACTTAAGTTTACAGACATTGTGGTATTACAGTATTATAATGTACACAAAGCAAAGTATGTCCAGATCCAGCATGTTTGAGAACGAAAGAGTTATTCAAGCAAAGGAAAATTTAGTAGAGATATGAATATGACACCTGCAAAGCATAAATGAACGTAAAGCAATAGATTTAAAAGAACTGTGCTTGTCTGGTGGCTTTTTTCAAAGTCATTATTACAAAAATGATATCAAATGTAAAAATTACTACACTTTTGCTCATATGGGTAACAGTTTTATATGTGACGACAATGGGAGGTAAGCGAAGAGCACAAGATATTGCTACGTCGAAGAATCAATTATTTTTTTCTTAATAAAGAGCGACAATATTTAATCGGATTGATGTACCTTATGTTTCTTTCGGGTAAAGCGCATATACGCGACTTATCGCTGTGTATTGTTGTAAATTACAACAGAAATTATCTTGCAAAGACGTGTTTTTTCGAAAGGTCGAAAGTTTATCTATATATGCTTTTAAAAGCATGCAACTTGTACTCCAAAACTTTCACGAACTTCTCAGGAGTTATTACAAAATATGTGAAACTGTAACGAAATGTGCATCACGAGATACAAAATGGATAGAATTTTATAAAATATTTTTTCATTAAGATCCTCTAACGACATCTCTCGTCCTCAACAAACGACATAAATCTGGCAATACTAATAAGTCGAAACAAAACAATGGCTTACAAAAAGACAAAAAAAGTGGAGCAGCTGGCGGAGGTAGTATAACGCTCTTCCTTCCCTTTTCGCGTGGGTCATACATTTTACAGTCCAATGCAGTACAAACCAAATGTCTGACGAAGTAACAAAATCTTTTATCCTTTAGAGGATATTTACATGAGCCTTGCCAGCCCCTGAAGAAAGCCATTTTGGCGGAAAAACACTTGTTTACGAGCTAACTGTGTTGCTTCGCCACGAACGTCAAATTCATGATTTTTTATACATCAATTTCCAATTTAAAACTATGTGGTCAGCAAAAAAAACAACCTGAAGGACAACTGTAGTAGTCCGAATAAATATTAATTTGGATAAACATTGCCCGGTTACCCAGGTTGACGACTTTACATGAAACAACCTCAGCTCGGCAAACCAGCTGCGGCGTTTGACTCAACCGGGATACCGGCCAAACGGGGTAGCCCGGTTTTCATGCAAATCAAAATTATTTAGCAAGTGAATTTGTATGAAGATGGGCACCTCGGTTGAGCGGGTCAGTCCGGCCAACCAGCAGGTTCACGAAAACAGCTCCTTAATTGTTGCAATATCACGCAAAAATAATTTGGGATTTTCGATGAAAACCAGTAGGGTCTCCCCAGAAAATTTGCAATCGAACATAGTATGGGACATACTGTAATATGAAGTTCAGGCTAGATTCTTTTCAACAAATCGATCATTAATTGCAGAAACCGTTTTAAACTATTAGAAAAATAGGAGAGCTTTTTTTAGGAATATAAAACTGTTCCCCTCTCTATTCGGTAAGAGCAGCTATGTACTTGATAGGCTATTACTGAGTCACGTGGAAAAATATCAGTAAAATTAGACTGCTTCTTCATGAAACTACACAAATAAGACACATCGTTATAGTGTGTCAGAGTTGCTTGCTTTAATTGTTTCTTTTATAATACTCAAATTATCAAGTGCTAAAGAAAACACCAACTCACTTTTGATAAATCGTAAAACAGCATAGAAATTTATTGTCAATATAAATAGCATCTTCAATTCTCAGGTGGAAATCCGAGTTATGGAGGATCATTAGACGTCGCCTTTCCTGGTTAAAAGCATGGTTTGTATATATGCATGTGGTGATATTAAAGCCACAGTATGTATCGCACATTCGCGCTATAATAAAACTGTATCATAGAAATCTTTTAGTCTTGAAAATTATTGAAAAGACAATTGAATTTAGTTGGTAAAATTTGATTTGAATGGACATTAAGCGCATCAGTTCTAGCGTATGTTTCATTTGCAACATGTTCAAGAATGAAAATCAAATCACGAAAACTCTTTTCACTTTTTGGACAATACATGCACCATCAATACTATGTTATACGAAGTTTTGGTCTTTTATCTGGTATCTAACTAAATCTTATAAACGTTTATCTAATTCTAAATTTATAATCATGGATGTATGATATAGCTATACGTTGAAGCACGTTGTGAGCACCATATAAAAGGAAAATTTAATCTTACTTGACGCCAAGTTTCTCGTTGATCTCGTCTTTATATTTAAATGCGCCGCCTCCTGAGTAGGAAAAATGAACATTACAATAAAATCTGAGAAACAAGCTGAAGCAATAAAAGAAAAAAACGTATCTAGAATAGGAGAGACGCGGGGTTGCATTTCAGTTTCTTAAAAATACAAGTTTGTAGTATAATCGTACCCCACGGCAACCTAACGAAAACCGCCACAACTACTGCACTAACAAGTCACATGCGTCCAGTGTACTTGATGATCAAAGCTAATGATCAACCAATCAAATTCACTACATTCTTGGCTGGCAGGAGGTGGCAGCAGCAGTGAAAGTAACACTGAATGGCACCGTTCAAAATGTATTAAGAAGGTAAGTACCAACCGGTCACTTTTAAAGCTTTGTTCCTCTCGATGGGTCCAGTTTCACTTGATAAGTTTTGTTGAATAAAATTCAAACATGTTTCGATAAATTTTGTTTCAAATTTCACGAAGTGCAATCTCTCTCCCGAGTCTTCCTCCTCTTTAACTTCGTACAATGGACATGAGGATGCACGTGGCTAAAATATAAACTTATAATTGTATGTATAGTTCATTTTGTGAAACAGCCAAACGATTTTACTGATCGACAAAAAGAAACCCAAGTGGCATGGGCTATTATTCAAGAATTGACGAATTAGTCCTAGAAACCATCACTTGCTCGCAGTGCGAGTTTATCTTCACTGGTATAATGTCGCCTTGTGATTGGATACCTGGACTTACCTTTGTCAAATTATCATCGTTGTCAGTTGAAACGTGCGTTTGAGGTTTAGGTCTCTTTCTTGAAAACGCTGACAGGTAAGCGACTTTTGTCAAAGACCCACCTTAAACAATTAATCATTTTATAGAAATGCACCACAACACGCCTGAGGCTTAGAACTGAATTAAGGCCCGTTTACACGGGCGATTTTTGCTGCGGTTTTAAGTGCGATTTTCTCCTTTTGGAGGATGTGAAGGAGTAAATGAGTTATAAATGTTCCTGGTTATGAAATCTCATAATAACACTATTCAGTAATCTACTCCTTCACATCCTCCAAAAGGAGAAAATCGCAGCAAAAAATCGCCCATGTAGACGGGCCTTTAGACGTCGAGTTTTTATCGAATTTAACAAAAAAATTATTTATCGAGAAGTCAACGTGTAACCGTAACCTACTCACATAGACTTCGTTCTGACGTCAAGTTCTCGAGAACGAAGGCGTTTTATTCTTAATCTGACGAACGAACAATGCCTAAACCAGGCCTTAAGGCGGTTTTCCACCATGTGAATTTTTTAACCCTTTCTATTAAATGCAGCACTAGTTCCGCGAAAAATTTTACTCATCATGGCGCAAGGCTCTTGCAACTTAAGAGGTTAGCATAAAAATGTTTGAACAAACGTATTCCCAAATGTCATTAAAGAAGCGTTTATAAAATTAATTATTTTTTTCATGAGTAAATTGAAACATCAGCATTCTACTTGTTTTTGCAAGCAAAAGCCAGAAAAGAGGTTTAGCAAAACGAAGGTTTACGCAAGAGGTACGATAATTGCACAATGTGAATAAAAATTCTGCAAGATTATGTCAAGGGGTGCCCAGATAATGCAAGATCGTAAGATTTATCTCATTATCTTGTCAAGATCTCAGCCTTCAAAGAAACATGCACTGCCTGTGTGTATTAGGAACGCTGTTCAAGGTGCACTGAGCACTAAATTTTTCTACTACCTTATTAAACGCAATATGTAGCAGGAGTTTCACCCCAACAAATAAAATCTTCTGGCATCAGACACAACAAAGTTAAGGTGGGGCACAGTTTTCCCTTTACTGCACGGTTACAGCAATCAACCCATAACCTTCTGCAGTACTGTGTCTAAATTTGCAGTTATGTCACCCTTTGAGTCCAGCACAGCAGAATTATATTTATTTGGTCAAGCCCTGGATGACTTTACTCATGAAGATGAGACTCTTAACACTTAATCAGTAGTTGTTACTAAAAGTATCCGCCACTTTCTCTTATATGCCACACAAAGTGGCAATGCCACATACTAATAGATATAATTATTTACCCAGTCGTATCCAAGAGAATTTTAATCAATCAAACACCAGATAAGTTTACTCATCAGGGTTAGACTCTCACTACTCCATGGGTATATTGTCCCATGTGACTTATTCCCTTCCTTATATCTAGGTGCTACTACACATAATATAGTTATATAGAGGTCATACATTACAAACTATTCAGCACTCACAAAGTGCATAAAGACAGTGGTATGAGTTGGTTTGAGGCTGCTACCCAATCCAACATCGAACACACTCTGCCTTCTATACTTCATGTACGTAAGGCTACTAGATAGTGTAACAAAGGTCCCCATTAAGTTGTACACTGGAAAGTCTTTTCATGCAGTGGAGATCTTTGGCATGCAATTTCAGCTTAGCAAATAGGCATATGTACTAAATCTCCACTGTGTATATCATCAACTTTCTGGTCCAACTAGATGGGGTGAGTAGAAATGGTACACTCCATGCTTTGCTCTCAACTTTTCAGGCAGAGACGATACTCTAAAATGAACCTCAGTAAGCTACTACCACGATATTTTCAACAAAACATGCATACTGCACATTGATTAACATATAATATGCACACCAATGTCAATAGCCATTCTCTTGGCAAACTTGAGATCACGAAATGCTTGCGGTAAATTGATTGGTAGATTGTTCTGATGATAAGCACCAGTTTCTGCTGTGGTTTCTTTCCTCTCGTCCATCTTCAATAAGGCCAGAGACTGCCAAACCGACTAGCTAAAATTACCACAGTTTATAGTTGCAATTTTTGCAACTCTATTTTCGTTGGTGTATTACATGGTGTTTACATAATCTTTTACATCAAGTATTATCAAAAATACATAAGATCAACTGCTGACCTGTTAAGCCTGGTTTCCACAAGGCGCAATATTCCGTGGCAATGCTTATTAAAAACTAGACTAAAATGTAGTGCAAATTCCTGTCACTTGAAAAAGTCAATATAGAGCCAATATTTGGTCGCAAAAATAGCCAAGTTACCAACCCTGTCGGTGAAATGTCTTCTTCTATTTAGTCAATGTTGTTCTTCTATGACCTGCCCGCCCGCCGCCTGCAATAGCCAACAGGCCAAAAGGTAGTAGCCACTGAGCTATATTATATATCTGGAGGAACTGCTCTGACTCCAAAGCGGGGGACAAAAAAATGGCGGATGAGTCTGGGACGAGCTCG
>JAODVM010183159.1:0-14053 GCA_025400095.1 Phenganax marumi
TCAAGGGACTGGGCGCGAGTTATCTCAAAGCCACGTCAAAAATAGTGTGCTGCCTCCCTGAGGGGAGGCAGCAACAACACAACTGCTGGAAATTATTACCATTTTCATGTATCCTAGCTATACACTGGCATTATAATACCTAACAACTTCAGGTGAAATTGCTTACCTTGTCCTTATTAAAGCTCGCTAACCATTCTGAGTCCTCTTCATCCATGTCGTACTCAGGTCGTTCATCTTCAACACCCAGAGCTGCAAAAATTTGTGTTTACGAAACAACTGAAAGTCATGGGCTAGTCCAAACATGAGTTACATCTTTAATCATAGTAAAATGTACATATTATAAAGTAAAGTGGCAACATTGTAAATTTTGCAGTAGAAAATTTAATTTGGTCTCTCCTAGATTTTGTGATGTAAAGTAGTCAATAGAGAACAAGTAACTAACTTTCAAATATTTGTTGTTTCAAATTAACTTTTTTTAAAATAGAAAGCCTGAAATAAAGGCCGGTGATCGGCGGTTTTCCAACTGAATTCCAGTTTTTCTGATCAAATGTTGAAATGATCGGACATTTTGTCTGGACAAATTCTGAGAAAAAGAAATTTGATTTTTTTAAATGATCAAGTCAGCACCAAGCATAGTGAGTATTTACTTTATGCTTATATAAATAAATGTGATGAAAACAACAAAACTAAAAAATTTCAAACCAAATTTGAAAAGTTCTGGTCAAATGTCACTTTGCGCAGAAAGTTTGCCGGACAAGTTTTCAGGACAAGTTTTCAATTATTTCAGGGTCTGAAGTACTGTATAATACAATGCATATCTAGCACAAAAAGGAAATACACACTAGGATCTAACCTTGTATATGAATATACTGCTTTGGCATTTTGAAGTCGCCTTCCACGTCATGAACAAGTGATGTATCAACATCAACTGGCTTTGTTTCAGGAGTAGGAATGACAAGTTGCTGTTTGTCACCATATACCTGCTGAGCTGAGATGGCTCTTTGAAGATGGTGCTCCTAAAATAGGTAGTTGTTTGGTGAAAAGGATCTCAATAGTTTGTTGTTGAAGTTTCATGACAAAAATGATAAGGAAATCAGTAGGCCAGCTTTCTGTGTTCACGAATATCAGATGCAGAACTGTGGCTTGGTGTTTTGGATCTTCAAAACAGCCATGAAACAAATCATGGTGTCAAAAATTTACATGAGCAGTGCAGTGCCAATGCCACCACATTTCAACCATCCCAATAGTATGCAAGTCAATGCAGTTTATAAACATAAAATTGCAAGGGTTTCCTCAAAATGTTCAACTGTTTCAAAGGTCAAACTTTTAATGTGCAGGAACAAAGGAGCTCAAGCAAAGTTGGACATTTGAAACAAGCCAAAAATCATGTGGCATCTGGACCAGAATAACAAAAAATGCATGTTCATTCAAATGATAATAAAACACAATGCAAGATATGAACTACTTAAAATACCCAAGAGTTGAAACATTAATTAATGGTCAATAATTATACAAATTTATGCAAAGATAAACACAATGTTTCTGCATAAAAATTGGTATTTCTTGTCTAAAGCATAATTGTTTGACACTCAAAAGTTATTATTGTTGCATTACGACATGACTACAAATAGAAAGGTCTTACGCACGATTTCATATTTTACGCGCGCAATTTTAATTCATACATTCGCAAATGAGTGTGGATCACGTGACTTGCAAATGCAAAATAATAGAATATTTCCAGAAAAAATACTTCAAAATTACCAAATAAAATTCAAAACCGAGCAACACATACTAATTGCAATCTATTGACGTAAAACTGGTTTCTTGAAAAAATTATCCATGTACGCCAAATTTGTAAATGAAAACTTACAGTTTCCTCCTCTTTTTCCATTCCCGTCGGCATCTGAGGCACTGCGCGGTTGATTGTGGACAATTCGGTCAAATCCGGCAGCTCCTCCACCCGATAGACGGGTAGTGGTTTGTTGGAATCCAACTGGCGAGCTCGAAATGACAATTTACTCATCCTGACTGTGATTATTTCCAAGATGAGCTGAAGTTCGAGGCAAGTTTCCAGTCAACACTCCCACGGAGTTTCGGTAGCAACGCTATGATGGTGATAAATAGAATTTTTTCTAACGCATGTTGTACTTTATGTCGGTCATCTTGTTTCTTTTCCAGTCATTCTCGTAGCATTTTGTTTTGAATGTATATTTTCAAAATCCAACATGGCGGCAAAATTCTCTCCCTGTAACTTTCTACCCACAATTCATTGGGAATGATGCGGACGCATGCTCAGTGCGTTTCCAGCCCCTCGAGTCAAGTGACAACGAGTGACAAAGAAACCAGGAATAGGCACAGTGAATGTAATTTAACGGCACAAATTTGACCAATTGTCCTGGATTTTTTCACTGGTTTGTTACATATTACAACGCACCGATCATTGTACACTTCGATCAATATGTGAAGAGCACTTGAACTTATAGTAGGATATCGAGTAATAAGTAATGGTAGTACAGTACACTCGATTCAGTATTATTTTTTATTATTTCGCCAATTTCTGCCCAAACGGCAAAATGGCGCCAGGGGGCTTCATCAAATTATCACACCTAAACAGAAGTATCCTGGCAAGTATTTCCACGTCTTTATATAATTACTTTTATTTCGAATCTGGTCATGCGAAAAGCAACGACAGTTGCGCATGCACGATTCTGCAAACATTCACTATCAAAAAAAAATGTAACAATGGTCGGCGATGCTCTTTCGACTATCGCTCTTGATCGTCGAAGGAGAAAGTACTTTCAATTCAGAAGATTTTTTACTTTCCAGTAACCGCCAACAATGGAGGTCGCCGATCGTCAGCTATATCGGTATGAGAAAAGGTTAAAAAAAACCCCAGAAACTATAAGCATGAGATGCAAAACCACTCATCTATTTTACAATAATAATACGACAAAAAAAATACAAATTCATATTATGCCATTTTATTTCAAGAACGCACAATTTGGATTGGCAAAGACAGCAATGCAATCGTCGACCGTACGAAGTAATCGAATATTAACGGCCGTTTTTCTCCGCGTGCGGCTATCCTACAAGTTTCAAAAGTTCGACATTTTGAATAATTACACATGCAACTCGACTTCAACCCCATGTACTAGTAAGTGATAAGAAGTTAAAAAGACCCTCTTTCAAAATTCTTTGGCTTCAAGCCGAGCTTTTATCCCATTTCGAGCATTGAGAAATTAATACAATAACGTGATAGACACTACAGTTCAGGATAAAACATCACTTAGATTATTAGCAATGAATGAAGAATTAAGATGCAACAACTGGAGGTACATCGTCAGTCTGAGGGTCTGATATATCTTGTGGGGGTCTGTTTCTTTTGAAGAATCCAAGCTACAAAATTATAAACAATTTTACTGTTAAACAGTGACAACAGACATTTTTGACAACGGCAATATTAGGAAAATAGCAATGTGGAACAGAGAAGACTATCTAAGGGTTACCACACAACAGAATTAAGTCATGGAGAAAAAACCGACCTTAAATAGCGCTAGTATGAAAATTGCAAGCAACAAAACTCCACCAAGAACAGCGACAATGATGACCCAAACTGGAGTTGATTTGGATTTTCCAGGAGGATTCTCGGGAGAGACTTGGATGTCCACCTAAAATATCAAGAACTTAGTAAGCAAGGAACTTTAATCTGTACTTAGCTATGGGCCAGTACAGCAGTCGCACGCACAGATCATAATCGTTTTCTGTCTCTCTCATTAGATATCGAACTGATACTTACCGAGCCGACCTCTGTATGTGGCTTGTTGGTCAGGGAATCCGTATAACCAGCATTTGCTTCAATTTTCACTACAAGATCTTTGGCGTAATCCTAGAGAAAACGAGAAACATCATGAGTGAGGTGTGGACTAACTAGCAACCAAACTAAAACGTGAAATTGTTGCATTTCTTTTCGACCCATTATTTATAACCCTAGTGCTCTCTCTTCTTAACTGCTTTACTCAGTCTAACGCCTTGTGATTTTTCAGTCGTCAGGATGACATGTCTGTATCTTAATGGATGGAGCAAGCTGAATCACTGCATTACCTGAACAAGAGTGGCTATCCAGAGACGAAGTTTAAAAGTAACTACAAAACGTTCTTCTTTCTTTAGTTCAGTGATATGACATGAAAATGTGCCACGTTGTGACGTGCGAGGTCGCTACAAGTAAAGATAATCATGGTGATACTCAAGATATTTCTTCGTCAAATCGATTTACTGCCTTCTTGTCAGCGATCGCATCAAAAATACTTCGTGGAAATCACTGTCAGAACAGATGATCAAGTGTTACGTTCAACATACCAGAACTTTTACTTCTCTTTTTCTTCGGCTTAGAATTGCAACATCGCTCTGAAAAGTGATTCAAAAGTGATAGAAGTGAGGTGCTGGGCAATAAAGTAACACATGCGCAAATGTAGCACAAAGTCGACTGGCAAATATAAGCATTTTGTGACGTCATTCTGGTGTCACTCGAAAATAGAGTTGGCAACGTCACATACCTCAGTGAGGTTTAAATTCTCAGGGTTCAACACATTCTTTTTCGTACACAATCCGTTTCCTTTTTCCTGTTGAAAAAAATTGTTCACCGTTAGAAACGACTGTAGATGATTCCAAGAGATGAACGGCAAACGTAACGCTATTCTAATCTTTTCAAGTTTTTAATCAAGACGTTTACACCATTTCTCGTTACGTATAAAGCAGCACTTGCTTCCTCCTTTTCAAATACATTTTTCAACTCAACAGTAAAACGAAGTGGCCAGCTAAACCCCCTCAACACCATTCTTATTAAGCGATAGTTGCTAAAAGGTATTTTTTGCGCGACGGAATTACTTACCGAAATGGCAATAGGGTAGACGATGTATTCATAGTCCTTTCCATCACGTTTCTTTAACGGATACGTGATGTTGAAGTTTATGGATTGCAAATCACTTGAGCCTTCATTTGTAAGCTTAAAAGTAAGAAGCAAAATATCATAAGAAACTTGCTATATAAAACGGTGACCATGCAAGGCAATGTATACTTCATGAGCATGGCAGTAACCTCTTCAGTGAGTACAATGCTTGCTGACCAGCGTCAACTCTTCATCGTACTTCGTGTAATAGATAGTAGCATTTCAGAGGAAGAGGGGATTTTAGTTCAATAACATTCATATGGATTCTCTACGTTCGGCAGATGAGATGTCTGCCTTGTGAGGGATTCGAGAGCGGTGGTGGCAAATGCACATATAGCGGGATTCATGTTGTCTCACACGTGTATCTCAGTACCTCAGTGGTCAGAGTACCGGTGCGCCAATCAGGAAATCCGGGTTCGATTCCCGGCTGTGGTGTTATGGATCAAGACTTCACTTCTGCAAAAAAGCCTACCTCAATAGTGACTTCGACAGTAGGACCAATAGCAGAAACATTAACTGACGAGAAGTCGGTTTCGTTTTCAGCAGTTTTAATGTTTAGTGGAGGCGCACTTGCAGGATAGTTTAACAGTTTTGGAACGGAAGTTCTAAAAGGGAAAGTGGAAACATGATAAACCATAGTAGCATTTCGATCGTAAAACCTTACTGCAGTGAGATAAATAGAGGTTGACACTGTATTTTAGTATTTCAAATATATTTCTAAACGTAGTACAATGTACACACAGAATACATTCCCAAAGGATTAACAGATTTTTGTCGGCTCAACATATTGCGCAGTTCAAGACATAAATGTAAAAAATGAGCAAATTTTTAGTGCAAAAACATTTTGGTACAAACCCAGTGATTTTCATGATGACTTCACGTCTAACTGTGATTGAAACAGTCGCGTTGTTATCCATCTCATATTTTTCTTGACCACTTGCCCTACGGAAGAGTACCAAAACATCAAAATACACCGTTTGCACTCGAGAAAATTTACGACTTACAATCAAGAAAAAAACTCAGTGAAGTCTCTACCAAATAATCCACGTACCCTGTTGCCTGCACATCAATATACAATACTCCATGACGGCCCAGCACTTGCTGAGTAGAGTAATGAAGTTCGAAAACAACCTTGGAAAGCAATAATTCTTTGTTTAATCATCATACACCACAATGACTGACCAAAAAATGACCATAGCTAATGTTGGCATCGTTTGAAGGAAACTTTGAAGGAGCCTAGAACTAGCTTGAATATCAAGTCTACTAAAACGTCTTCAGCTTAAGTCTTAATTCTGAATTTGTTTTTACCAACATTTCAACAGCGTGGTTGAGAACAACACGATTTCTTAGTTACCTTTTGATTTTTATCAAGCGGCCCTTGAAGTCTAAACACTTCTGAGATTGTAGTGGTATTATCTTTAGGCACTGGTTGTTTAGCAATTCTGAAGGATTTCTGCGAAAATATAAAAAGACAACATTACATGACTATTTATCTAGCTTCGCCGAAGGGAAACAATACTTACATCAGGAAATGATATTCTCACAAACTGTAAGGAGGGATCATGAGTTATCCTGACTTCTGGATTGTAAGATACTTCATCTGAATTGCTTAATTCCACTCTTGCCACGAGGATATTGTTGCTCTCCCCAATCACTATTTCATCTTTGTTAAGACTAAAATAATAATGCACAACGTATACGCATGCGTGTGCTATATGAAATTTATATATAACGAACGTAGCTAAGAAAGGAGCCTCTTATTTCCAAAACCCTTCTTCAAAACGCTGTTAATTCGCTTAAAAAATTAACTGAAGGAAAAAAAATCGAACAAAAAAGAGAAACGAAAGACGCGCATGACGACACCTTTCTTCCGTTACATTATTTTTTCGGTGTGTGCTTGTAGAGAAGACGGTTTTGCAAATGTTGATATATATTGTCAAATGGTTACCTTACATCGACCTTCAAATCGTAGTCACACGTATTGTCGGAACAATTAAACACGAGAATAGCCTGCAACAATGCAAACGTGTACAAAATGTTACGCCAAATGTGATTGGTCATCGCTTAATTGTTCCACGTGATCATGGTGCAGTATAACGTACCTTCTCACTAACACTGGGTGTCTGGCTGTCATCAAGCACTGGACACAAACTGGTAGTCTTGCAATCTGGGGGATTCACTAGTTCGTATTTGACAGAAAAAACAATATCTGTTGTTCCTTGACGTAAAGCATCAGTCAGTCGGCTCCCTTGCTGCAGAAACATTCACATGTTCACTAAGTTCAGGTCACTGAGCTATATAATACCTGGAGAGAGAGCTCCCATCTAAAATTACTTGACACGAGCGTCGGATTTTTGATGGCATGAGCAGAGGACCTTTTCCTCACGGTAGCGACGACTGACCGTGTTTTTTGGCTCTGATTTGTCTTATTAGTAAAAAATGTAGAGTGAGGTAATACCTTTTTGTACAATTTCTCAGACTCCAGCTAACACTGTTTTCAAGACTACAATGTTTAAAAAGTAAGATGCCTTTGAACGTCAAAAATATGACGAATATAAAAATGCGGCTGCATTGCAATGATTGTGGGCATTGATGGTAAATAAAACTGTTGATATTTTGAATGAGCGGTTAAGACGACCAAGATATGACAGAAGGTACACATCAGTGTGGTTTCGTACAAGATTTGTTTAAGTTTTTAAAGTAGGCGTGATAAAAACCATAAGATGTACGCGATGCAATACATAAAGTTCAGCTACATATGGTCGCATTGCAAAGAAATATACCAACGATATGCATATAAAACTTGCATCCGTGTTTACCGTTTCCAAAGAACAAAACCCGATACTTATATGTTTTTCGAGACTATATTCCCAGCGTGCATACGTTTGATAACTGTCAAACATTTCATTAGTCCTGAGTTTGGACTTTTTTGCGAAAAAAATGTATTTTAATCACAACGTCACCAGCAGTCAATTTAGTTACATGGTCAGTTGTCATTATTTTGAGAAAAATGACCTCTGTTTAGGCCACGAAAAATCCGACGCTTTAGCTGATGAGCCCTCTCTCCAGGTATCATATAGCTCAGTGGTTCAGGTACATACAACACTACATGATAAGTAAGTATGGTACTCGGGTACCGGTAACTGAATGATTTGTAAGTTTCTCTAAAATAACCCCAACCTTCAGTTGAACGCTCTTTGAGGGACTAGTTCAACGAAATTCATTTTCTTTAACCACACTTTACGCATGCAATGATCTTACCTCTACATATATTGGCGAGAAGGTCATGCATTCGGTGTCGTTCTTGCCAGGGATGACAATGTTATCTGTCTTTTCAAACACCTTCCTTCCGCCTTCAGAGAAGTACACTCGCTTGTAAGGCGCTGACGAAGTTTCCATGTCCAGCTCGAGCGTGTATTGCAGTTCTACAGATTAATAGAAACTTCAATTGACGAGAGAGAACTACATATATCTAAAGTCTTTACATCAAAGTAAGCGATTGTAACTATTGGCAGGAATATTCCCCGAAATCAAACAATTTCCACTACATTACATACAAGTCAAGAATAAAAAACACTTCAACTAAAAAAAAATAGTAAAGTAAACCTTGTCGTCGATCAACGCTTTTGCCTTGATATGAAAAGCACAATTCAGCATCCAAGCTGGAAAAGAAAAATATATAATGTGCTGTATGAAACAATTTCTCTTAGTGCTAGAAATTGTTAGAACATTAATGACTCTTTCGCTCGAAAGCGGAGGCTTTTGCGAATCTAACTTATATTTTCAACGTTTTTGTTCTCTTGTGACCATGAAACTAAAGTTCATCTTACCATTGTCTGCCCGAGTTATCTGCACAATTGGCGGTAAAATTTTCCACTGCAATTTCTTTCTGGCTCAATGTAAGAGAGGCTGTCACTGACATGACTGGTCGAGTCCTGCACGGAAGTAATATTGCGTATCATATATAGTAACTTCACAAACCAAACTTTCTAAATTCATTGTACTGCAGACACAAAACGGCCCCAAAACTTCAAAATAGCCAGAATATATTCTTCGAAAAATACCTGAGCAGCAATACTCTATTGCTTTCCCAAGCGCCAATTGCAATGTCTAAATAATATTGTAAAACGCACAGGAATAAATTATATTCTAAAGGCTACCGAAAACAAAATATTGAGCGGGGCCTGGATACGAATGCGATGAGGACATTCAACACGAAGTTTCACTGGAGCACAAGATCTACTTCGCAAATAATTTACTGCTGTTGAAATTCCTCACTCATGCACTCGCTGTATCTCATAAAGAAACGAAATAATGATTTACAACCAACTGCAAAGATACAAAGTATTCTTCTCAAAAGATATTTGCAAATTCTTGTCCTTGTATGTTCTGTGAAGCGATGTAGAATTAAACCAAAAGAACAATACACAACATAATGTCACCTGGGTAATCATCTCCATTCGTATCAACATTTCCTGTGACTGCGTATCCAAACTGACTAAACGCGTGCAACTTCTCCATGGTCTTTGCACTGATTTTCTAAAAAATGCAAGTTAATTTCCATAATTGATAAACAAATGACAGCTATCCAGTCGATGCTGTTTTATCTCAATACGAACGGCGGGTGTTTGGCATCTTGATAACACCATCTTCGCACACGGAAGCAAAAGAGAAGAGACTGGGCATGAATCAAAAGCAATACTAGTCAGCAACGTTTAACGTTGACTAGGAAGTCAATATGATACATTCACTAGTCCCTAGAATAATCTTATACTCGCACAATATAAATGTGAGATAATAGCTATACTGATGATTTCGTCCAAGATCGATATCGCCGGTCAATAAAGTAGAGTATACCGACCTGCTTATATTTTTCAATTCTCCCATCTTTTCTTCCATTATAAATATAGATTGCTCCATTTCCAAACCCATCACCGTCGATGTCCGGCTGGTCTTGCGGTGCACCAACAACGAAATCTAAATGAAACATTTACCCGTTATTAGCTACTGCTGCTCCCCTGGACGGCACAACGAATGACATGATGACTGTCATAAACAGGCTCTTCAGAACTCCATAACCACTCACATACCATCAATGCCATCGAAATTCAGATCTCCGGCATTAGCAATCGCCCATCCAAATCTCGCCCCAGGGTTATTTTCACCGCGTAGGCCTGGGTCAATGCTCTTGTCTTCAGACGGGAAAGATAATTGTCTGTCCGCCCCAGTCTGAAAAATAACGACGTCGGATATGATTTCTGGAATAAAAGGTTCGTTGTACTTCGAAATTCTGACGCGTCGAGTAGAATGCCCAAAAAGAGCAGCGGTCATTTCACTTACTGTTATTGTGCTCAAATAAATATAGACTCGACCCTCGTCTCCAACTCGGTCGCTGTAGAATGGAGCTCCAACAATCAAATCTGTGAAGCTTTGAAACAAAAATGCCATGATTAGTAGATCCTAGAGTCTTTCAATCGCGCTCT
Source organism: Phenganax marumi (assembly GCA_025400095.1). Classification (NCBI taxonomy): domain Eukaryota; kingdom Metazoa; phylum Cnidaria; class Anthozoa; order Malacalcyonacea; family Clavulariidae; genus Phenganax; species Phenganax marumi. The sequence goes on from JAODVM010183159.1 coordinate 10,429, forward strand.
CGGCTGGCATGACAAGCTTTCCGCAATGACGACACACTGAAGTGAACAGAAAACTGGAATGATGACCCAAAGCCTGTTTTATGGGTTGTGCTAGTCCTTTTTCCAACATTCTTTTAACAGAGTTGAGGATTGGATTTTACACAAGTGCCAATAGTGAACAAAACAATTAAGCACCTGCTAAAATATTGCAGAAACTAAACAAACCTTGGCGAAAAACCGCGCAAAATTGTTGGTTTTTCTGCGTTATTGGAGTTTGCCGAAAGAGTTCAGGGACATTAAGACATAATAAAGATAGAAAGTTGTTAGATGTCATTAAATATTAGTTTCTACGTAGCTACTATCGGCTTGTTTTTAATGGTGAAAATAGGCACTAGAAGGGCAAAATATAGCATCGTAATAGATATTAAGTTTTGAAATCAGGGGGGGAGCAGATTATTGCTAAGTGGAAGTTCGGCCGCCCGCTAGCTTTTTTCGTACCATTTGTTAATAAGGCGAGATCTCGCTTGCAAACTTGCCGAAATGTTTCCTCGCTAACCGGGATAACTTTGGCCCATATGAACAGGTCCTTAATTATAGGAGTTCCAGTCTACTTTTAATTCAATGTGATGACGTCATCAACATCAAGTATAGGTTCTAATTTAATAGACGCTTGTTTAAAACCAGTAAACCAGTATTACTCAGTATAAGACTACTCACCCATCCCCATTCACATCAACAGCGCAAACAGATGCTCCAAAATAGATATACTCTCGTTTCTATAACACAAATCACATTTTATTTGTTTTTAAATCCATTAAAACATCATGTTTCACATTCAGATTATTTGATATTTGCTGCAAAAGTTCTCACAAACTATTGAAATCAAATTGACTGCAAACATGCACCCTCATAATTATCTCATAACAAAAAAATAGGCAGAGACAGTGCGCAAGGATTTGCGGTCTAAGACAGAAATTATGAGAAATCATGCACGCTTTTGTAAAATAATAAAGCGTAAAACGAACGAAAAGACAAAGAGAAGCCAGAACAAATTTCCACAATTTGTAATAAAAATTTCCTCGATATAATGACGAAATTCCTTCTTCGAATCACGGTGTTTATCTCACAGAGAAATTATATTTCCTCGGAAGGTAAGTACCTGAAGGGGAGATATGGTCTCCGAACTACTTCGCTGCGGTTCGCCGCTTGGAACCCACGATTTTTTAATTAAAAAAAAATTCAACTCATGCGTCATGACGGCCACTGATGAACTGGCCAGGTGAATATCACTGGTGAATATCGACTTGTAGACTAGGGTGGGGTGGTATTGCTGTCGACTACCACTGGTACGGGCGCCGATATTGCTCGTATCAGGAACGTAAAGGCCATGCGGGAGATTTACAAGGAAAAAGAAGCCACTTAAGGAATATTTCTGAAATCTGAGGAGTCTTGGAAGTTACACGAAGGAAGGAGTATCAAAATATGATTTCTGAGTGCGCTGATTTGTTTCGCAAATCCTTAAAAAACAGCAGCTATATCTCACAAACTTACTTGTCTAACAGTTGTCGGAGGAAAGATTGACTGTTTGACAGATAAATCAGGAGTGTAGATAATCACCTAAATAATAGATAAAATTAGTTGAAACCATGAAGATATATTGTACGGCAGCGGCAAATAAAAATATAGCATCAGTCCACAATACCTTTCCCGTGTAGTCAAATCTAGGTATGCTTCCAGCGACAGCTTCACAAAAAAACACACACACACAACTTCAATCAAAATTACTGAGCTTAAAAATTCTGACTAGCTAGCAGAATTAAAGAACTATTGGTATATATTTAGGGTGCTGTACCTTCTGCTGAAGGGTCTCTACTGAAAAAATTTCCATAAGCAACAGCGTAACCAAGATAAAAACCCCCTCCACTCTTATCTCCTCCTCCACTTTGATCCGCACTGGCAAACGTGAATCTCAGACTTTTTGGAGCTCTTTCCAAAATTACAGAACCTAGTAATTGCACATAGTTTATATTGTCTGGAAGCTAAACTCCTAAGTAGTGTAAATGTCAGTCTTCAGGGGTAGTTGATGGGCAGTAGCTTGCTATTGTCACTTTCCATACATGCGCAGCATAGGGCTCCAACTGAGATGGTTCATAAGTTTCAAATCAGTTTTTGTTTAAATTTACATTTAACATGGCTTGAAGGTTACATTTAACAAGTGATCATTCAAATAGATTTTAGCACTTCTCTAAGCAGGCATTTTATGTATTCATTTGAATAAAACACACAATTTTATTTCAGATACTTAAAATCAATGTTTGAATTACTGTTTAGAGATTCTGCTATACAGAGAAGGTAATTTTAGCAAAACAATTGTAGAATCACTCCATGAAGCAACAACTTACCTAGCCAATTCGTATTCTTTGCTTTTGATATGAAGAACATACACAAAACTTCAATGAAGCATTCAATTTCATGCCAAGCACAAGAAACATAGTAATTACACTGATTTAAATAGTTAATTATTAGTTTAATGTGACACTGTGACAGTAGGTTGGGTAAACATTTTAACTTTTAAACAAACTATTATTAGCAAAGAGATCATTTAAATAATTTAGTAAACAGGGTATTGTAAGTAAGATTATGGCAAATTTATTAAACATGAAGAAGTGGGTAGTAAATTATCATTATTATTCACTTTATATTGACTGAAATAAAGAACCAATACTATTCGTTTTTAACTGCAACAATTTCATATTAAAATTACAGAACGCACTATATAGAGCAGGTGTTCCATTAACATTTATAAAAGTGCAAGTTGAGGTGGATAACTAGAAACATCATATTTAAAAACTATTTAATGATTGCGTACCATGCAAAAGAGCAACAGGTATTTACCTCTCTGATCTTTACCACCAACAGCACCCATAAGTGCAGTTTTAGAATACTTTCTGTATGCTGCTGAAAATCCAGTTTCACAGAATCCATCTTCATATCTCGCTAAACAGAAAGTTCATGTTCAACATACTTTCTTGTTCATTTCCGGCCTAGCTACACACTTGTTCTATATGTTGAATGACATTATGTTTATACCTTCCAGAGACTATTATAGAGTCGGTATCTATTTACTACGACTAGAGTTTGTCAAACACCAGAGTGGGGTAACTTACTTGCTTTATCAGGGTGGTTATCTGCTAATGTAGTGCATGGGAACATAGTGGAAAGTTTTTCTTGCTCTTCAACATACACCACACATTTTCCAATCATAAAATATTGCTTGTCTCTATCATTCACTCCATCTATTTCACTATACCTTGGTGCACAAGTCTAGATTGAATATAAAATGCGTTTTGTTTCAACCTACAGCACGTAAGAACAAGTCAATTACTCCCATTAAGAAAAGAACCAGGTGAGCTGGCACTGAAGAATTCAGAAAAGTATCAAAAGTTCATGTTATCAGAATGTTAGAACTTTTTATCTGAACTCTGTTATACATATATATATTAATAAGATATTTATTTTGTTACTACTTTTATTATTCTTAATGATCTCGATGACAAAACAGCATACTGCTCAGGGCTTCAAATTTGAATTTTTCAGCAGTATCCAATGGGATACTAACTAGTTGAGATCTAGTATCCCTACAGAA
>JAODVM010183270.1:0-31445 GCA_025400095.1 Phenganax marumi
AACGAGTTTGAAATCGAGGTTGAAGTTGTTCATTAACCCAGGATTAAGCTAACCCACCTTTGAACAACCGGCCCCAGAATTATGCAGGAATAAGGATACCAAGGATTGTTTGGTGGGGGGTACATAGGGATGTATAATGACTGCAATATATCATTTGAGCAAATCTTGCCTTCTTCGCAACCAGGTTGCTACGCTGAAAGACCAACTTAGTCGCGAGCTTCAAAAGAAACACCAATACATCAAACGCACTGCGGCAAAGAATGAAGAAACGAAAGATTTACGAAATCAACTCGGCGAGTCCTTAGTACGAGTATCACGTGAAACAGCATACGAGCCTGCAGTTCTCGACGAAGAAACTCGACGGCTGGATGACTCCCTGGAGTACAGAACTGGGTACAGCAGTCGCTCTCCGGCTCGAAGGACCAAGGCTAATTCACCCACTGCAGTCAATCTTGGCAAATACAGCACAAGCACGCCCGGCAATGGAGCTGTGTCTGCTGGGGGGAGAAGAATCGTTGGAAGTACCCCAAGCTCAGTGAGTCCCCTCCGAAAAGCTGGTCGAAAGACGACAAGATAAATACTGCTACCCAACGTTCAAATAACGCACTTTGATATTGGTTACTTTGATCTTGTCTGATACTTCAACGGCCAAATGTACTCACAGTGTTAGTTCATAAAAATATATAGCATAGATAAATACGCAATCTTTTTTAGAAGTTTTAAAATGATTTTAATGATATCTTGGACACTTTCCATATTATGAGAAAAAGATTATTTTATTTGCGATCACAAAAACTAGTAAGTGGCTAGTTCAGCTTGATCTAAATCGTATTTAAATATTAATCACTCATTCTTCATCTAAAATCGCGCTCATACCGCAGGTTTTCTTCCAATTTAAAGTATCACATGTTTTTAAAAGTTTTGTTGTCGATCCAACCTTAATTTATTCATTGTGAATAGGTTTTAATTTAACAAATAAAGCTCAGTTTAATTATTCATCTTGTGGACTACAGTTTCTCACGGTATTATAGCTGAAGCATTTTTGAATGGTACAGAAAGTTTGTGATCTAGTTTGTTCTGGTGTTCTAATCTACTAACACTTCGTAGTCGAAAATGTGCACTATTTAGCAACAAATGTATCGACTGGCAATTTCCGGGCCAAATTAAATACGGTTTGGAACACAACTGGAACTTTCAAAAAATTCCGTCAAAGGAGACCCTTGTAACATGCTTATAGATAACGTGAAATCTTCAAGTTTTTTGAAACATGTTTTTATGACCTGGAAATCACTTACTATAGGAAACGAACAACTATAGAAGAAATGACCCAAAAATGCAATACTTCTATATATTAAAGAGTATAACTACTTTGAAATAAATAATGACGATAGTTTCGTGTGTCACTTTCACGATGGTCAGCGTGTGGAAACTTTAAAACTGCGAAAAAGGTTCTTTCTTTTCATATGTCAAATGAAGTACCTCCATGGTTTGCCGGAAGGCAAGCTTGTTGCTGATTGGACAAAATCGTGATTGTGCAAAGACATAATAACATATTCAACATGGCGGCTCGTTTAGTACGTGGATACATACAAAATTGTCTGGCTTCTCTAAACTACGACCGTATGAGGCTTTTTATGAATGCCTACATGCAATCGAGACTGTAAGAAACATAAACTAGATAAGTAAGAATCAAAAATAATACAGAACAGATTCATAATTGAACTTTTTATCGCAAGGTGAGTTGGAACTGTCTGTTCTTACGTAACGAAAGATACCAACTGGCACGTAGCTTTTACAGTTTGATTTCACTCTCAGCTCTGATTTCATCATGGCTATGCTAAACTGTTTCATGTTTTAAGCTTCTTCATTACATCAAGAGCATCAAAATTATGGCATAGCAAGTGAATAAAAACACACATTTTGAACCCGTGCGGTAATTCAGTACATGATATCCTCACTGGATGAAGATAACACTCTTTGATCTACGTCAATTCACATTCATTGAATAACTGTACATAACTGTACATTCGATTGTCTTGTCTTTTTAATAAGTGCACTGTACTCAGAACAACACTGAATTTATTTATCTCTACTCGTTGGGCAATATTTGTCCTCTTTTTCCAACAGAAATTGCATCGCATCATGGCAATGCGCGAGCTTGTCGAAGGAGAATGCGGTGGGGCAAATCCATTGATGAAGTTTGTCTCTTATTACACTCAGGATAAATCCTTGACTAAGGTAACAATCTCAGAATCCTGCATGAAAGGTAGTTATTTTCCACTATTTCATTATTCCAATAATCAACCGATCCGACTAAGGCAACACTCTCTTTTGCACTCTAGATAGAACGGTGGTATTGGCAACGTCATTTTTTCAAACCACGAATAGCTCACTGTTATTTCAACTTATTCCTAGTATATTTGACATTGAATACGCCAAACTCTCTTCCTTAGGTAGAGCGTCAGAATCATGTTCCTCAAAGTAGCATTGGTGCTCAGGTTAGTCATTCATTAATTATATTGTTCAAAAAAGTATATTCTGACACTAAATCCATCTTTTCCACCACAGGCAATCCAACCTTTCCAAGAAGCGACAGAAGAAGAGGTATTGTATAGAGACAGACAGATTATAGTAAAACTAGGACCACTGGAGCACATTTTTCTGTCTTCAAAATTGATGTCCTTAGGTGATCTCTGCCTTTACAAAGGAAAACCCAACCACTTCATTTCCCGCACTTTTCCCTTCTAGATTCTTGGAGAGTATTTTCATGATTTGCAACAACGTTATCGAGCTCCAGAAACCTTTCGCATGGACAGTTTGCTGCATGAAATACAAAATGTTGAAGACTCTGCACCACCACGTCCAATTGTCCCAGGTGCGTCACACCAAGTATCAAGATCTAAGATTTCAAATAGGGCAAATTCTCTAAGCAGTATTGCTTTCTTCAATGATTAATTGATGAAAGAGGAATTTGAAAAAGCTTTGCTCTTTTCCTTAGGTACAGAAGTTTGGGCAAACGAATACCTAGCAACGACTGTCCACGGAGCAGACGGTAAAACATGAAATAGCGAAGGCCAAGAATCCATTGCATGATTCTAAGTGTTCTAATTGTTTCATAATTGCAGCCTGGATTGAAGAGTACAAAGATGAGGCCATGCACCCCACAAGATATTCCGGTAAATCTTATCACATTTCAGGAGCAAGTTAATGCGCTTATGTTCTACGAAGTCTTTTTCGTCTGAGAGATAGCGGTCAGGGAACTTGGGACCTGAATCCACCATCGTAATTGAACGATGTAATTGCTTTTAGAACAAACAGCTTTTCCAGCCAAATGGGCGTCAGAGTATCTCGAAAATTTGAGGTGAACTATGGTTGTCTGAATGCGAATTCTAGATACTCTATTAGTCTATTTCCTTGACGTATCTGTCTTTTTGCATCATTTAGACCAGCTAATTTGGACAAAGAAACAATAATGTACGTTGAGAAGAATGAAAGGTACTCCAATTTTTTTTTGGAAAAGCGACAGGAAAATCAATTCTTAAAAAGACAGACGACAGCAAAGTTGTAGTGATAAATAGTTCTTCTACATTTGACAACTCATTTCAGTACCTTATTTTTTTTCAGTCAAGAGTCAAATGAGAAAAAGTTGACAGAAGCAACCGACTCTCTTCTGGATTGCGCAGACGATCCTCGTTTCGCTAATTCAAAGGTACCACCGTACTTGTGACAATGACGATATCTGATCTAAATTTACGAATTTATATTTCTTTTGACTATCAGACGAATCTTTTTTCAGTTCTTCAATTTTATAAAGAGATTGAATACTGGAGAATATAAGATCGAAGAAAACAAAGCAAGTGTTTGAACGCTATGAGTAGCATAAAGTAGTTTTCACAATTAAACACCTCGTTTTATCCAAAAAACAGTAAATGAACACGAATTATTTGCAAAATAAATCAACAATTACCAGACAAAGAACTAATAAAAAGGTGATTATTAGATACAGAGTACAATCATGACATTTTTCTTGTCCAGGTTATCGATGTCCAAAGCGGCAAAGAAATAGCCTCTGAAGAATCTGATCGTTGGGTTGATGAATTCGAGGCTACTGTCTCAACTGACGATTATCAATGGTTTGAAGAATATACAGCAACAGGAGAGGTGAAAAAATCCCTTTTGAAATTATAAATCTTATTATGTCTCTGATGTCCATATATTGCAGCCGTATCTTTGCATTATTTGCAATATTTATGTGTATTGTCCCAACCTCTAGATCAAACAATCGCCTTGTCAACTCCCTTAGATTATCCAAATACACACTAGACGGAAAGATTTCCCCTTGCATATTCAACTGTACTTTTAATACTTTTATCTTCTAATGACTAAAGAAAGATAATCATGGACAGAGTGCAGCAGATCACACGGTCAAGGTAACTAACACCTCTTAACCATTCAACTGCTGATCTCCTTTGCACATTCGAAGTTTGAAGCAATTTGTTCATAGAAAACATGTTTTTCTTAGGCTGACGAGGACTTTTGGGGAAAACTTGAAGAGGAATGGTATAATCTAGCAAGGTACGTATGGGACAAGGCTTTATTAGTTTTTTCGCTTTCAGGACGATATCATAAATGTGTCTCGTTGGCTGCACTCACTCGCGGCATTTAAGATACCGTCCCTCAAGGGATAAACTGCCTCGCCCTTTATATACTAACCTATACCATTCTCTCTATACCAGAGAGAATATTGATGATCATCCGTGGCTCACGGAGTATACGACTGAGAAGGTCAGTGTCAGTATTGGTCCCTTCTGCTGCTATATGAAACATTTGCGGGGTTCGAATCGGTCAAGAAAAGTCAACTCGCAATTTTTTTCAAGGAAATTTGGGAAATTTTTAAGGAAGTCTTGGTTTGAAAAAGTGGCAACACTGTCTACGAAAAACAAAATGGCGGCCGTCGGGAACACTGGTCACGAGTTTAGAATTTTCATTTCCGTAATATTTCATAAGGGATTCGGAGTTTTTACGGGAAAAAACCTACAAAAGTTTAAAAGCAATGCATTCTACTAAAAACCGACTCACGAAAAAATGCCAAATATAAAATTTTCGATTCGTAAATGGTCAAAAACGACTCGCAAATTGCGAGCCGCTAATTCGAACCCTGAATTTTGATACGGATCTAAGACCTTTTAGTTTATCAGCTTCTTCAAATGACAATGCTCTTCATTTTAAATGTGAATTACCTTTTATATCAAATGAATACGAGTATTTTATCCTGTTGTACCAGTTTCGATACGTATAGGTTATCATATAACACGCGAGGCGATACTAGTTTTATCGCTCGAGATACGATACCATAAATGTCACCAGTGAGCGCAGCAAACAACGAACATTTAGGGATATCGTTTTGAAAGTGTTAAACTGATATCGCCTTGTCCTGATGATGATTGCCTGTTTATCACATACTTGGTCAGGGTCCCAAATATAGCAATAAATAGGGCAGATCAAAAAACGATATCAGGAACTAACACGGTATCAGTGTCGATATCGTTTTTTTTGTCACCCTTTTATCGCCTGAGAAAGGCACACTGTATGTGACAAAAATTGATAACTCCAGTTTTAGTTGACTAGAAATTAGCGTCAGGATCGTCGAATGTAAATAAAATGTAATTCTCCCGCCTTTTGCGTTTACATGTTTCTTGGCAATGTGTAGGAGTATATTTTTGAAGAAGATAATCCACTGATGGATTTTCCGAATCCTTTTGAAGAAGGCATGAAGAAATTGAAGGAAGGCGATATTATTAGCGCGATTCTTTTATTTGAAGCTGAGGTACAGTAGGCTAACTAGTACTGATTACTTGTTAGAAATTTCAATTCTGCAGTCCAGTTTTGTTCAATAATTTTTTCATTGTGTAGGTCCAACAAAACCCAGAACATGCCGAGGTAAGAATATGCTAATGAGGTACAGCTGCAAATGACGTCTGAATACATAAGTCTTGAGAGAAAAAGGGCATTACTCATCATCGCACAGATGAATACCAAACGTGAACTGTTTTTTTTTTAGGCATGGCAATATCTTGGGACAAGTCAATCCGAAAATGAGCAAGATAACTTGGCCATTCCTGCTCTAAATAAGTAAGAACGATGACACACTTTACCCAGTGGTGGGCTTCCATAAACCTTCCTTTCGGACATGGTGAATTGTGAACGAAGGAGGAACACACAGGGCAAATTAACGGTACTTTTCTTCTTTTCCAGATGCTTAAATATCCAGCCTGACAATCTCACGGCTCTTATGGCTTTGGCAGTCTGCTACACGAATGAATCTCTTCAGTCTCAGGTATTGTACGATTCAAAATTTTACCATTTCCCGTTAGAGCTTGATGTTAGCCAATCGTAACAGAAAATTTTGTATCTTTTTGAAACGCCAGTCCTTGTATACGTTTAGGCATCTTTTCCAAGACCGATCTTTAAAAAATTATTTCACACATTCGTTTCATTTAGGCATGCGATGCTTTAAGACTTTGGCTCCATCGAAATCCAAGGTACAGTAAGTACACTGTCCACAGTCTCTAAGGATCTGGGAAGGCACCTGTGTATTACCTGCTGTTTAGACGTCAGCCGCACAGTATTATGTTTCTCTGGCGAACTCCTTTCATTTGCTAAGTGATGATCTTTTCAGCCACACTTATCGTTGGACTTTTAGTCTTCCGGCCGTTTTAATGTATTGATGGACTTGTTCCCATTCTCTTTCTCTTTCATTCTACAGATACAGAAGTTTAATGGCAGCCAACAATTTTCCAAAGGATGAAGAACCACTGGCTCGAAGTTCAACACTGAAAAGTTCTTTGATGTCCAATGCAATGTATAGCGAAGTGCGGGAATTGTACATCCAGGCAGCGCAGCTTGTTCCGCATAATAACATTGACGCTGAAGTTCAAGTAAGAAACAACAGTTTCATTGATAGTCTTAGAAACAGGATTCAAATAATCTATTTAGATGAAGTACTCGACACCATATGTTTTCTGTCCCAGTGAGATATGAGGTGTTGGACCCACCGCAGTAGGTTCACATGTACAAGAAGGTTGGAAGTAATTAGTATGGAAACAGTGAAGAATGATGTCATCAGGGTGTGGGTACTTGGGGTATTTATGACGGCATTGTTGGTTGCACGCACTTATTGTAGGCGTTGGTGCTAAAATTAATGACTGTCAAACGTTAGCCAAATTAACAACCTTGGAAAGGTTGTATATGTTGAATGAAGCCAAACAACCGCTCCTGTTTCAGAAGGGAACACTCACAAATTTAAGATTGTTTTGAATAGCAACCTCATGTGCTAACAGGCATCTTGTTTACATCCTAGATTGGTCTAGGCGTCCTGTTTAATCTCTCGGGAGAGTACGATAAGGCTGTGGATTGCTTTCAGGCCGCCCTACAGACTAATCCCCAAGATGCCCTTGTATGGAATAAGCTGGGAGCGACGTTAGCCAATGGGGGGAGGAGCGAAGAAGCCGTCGACGCATACCGTCACGCGTTGGAGCTGAGTCCTGGCTACGTGCGAGCACGTTATAACCTGGGAATTAGTTGCGTCAATTTGAAAGTTTTCCGCGAGGCAGTGGAGCATTTTCTTACATCGTTGAATATCCAAAGAAAGGTAAATCTGCGCTGATCCAAGAGTATTCACCATGCCTTTCAATTAGAACATTTTGAATGGTTCTAGACTTCCAATTAAAACCTTTCGAATGTTTTTAGACTTCCAATTAGAACGTTTCGAATGTTTTCAGGGAGTTCGTGAAGGACGAAATAGCACGTCAACGATGTCTGAAAGTATTTGGACAACTTTACGAATGGCTTTATCACTGATGGGAACACCCGAATTTCACAAAGCTGTCGATAATAGAGACTTGGATTATCTGAACGAACAATTCAATATACACATCATAAAGCAGCCAAGTTGATTGATGGACGACACGCGTGGATAAAGAACTACATAGGGTGGCACAACGTGATGAAGAAGATCAAGGAAAGCAGGCTTTTGAACAGTTTTATGCTGTATATCGGAACTGAAATTTATGATATTGAGTGTTCTACTAATCACAATATACTGTTTTGGAATAATTATTTCATTTGTAACAAACTTTTTTGCGCAATTACTAGCGCAGATCGTTGAGCAGAAATGAATATTACATAACAATGTATTACTGGGTGCCCTGTCCTTTCCACACGCAGGAACGTCACATTGCGCCAAGTAGCTTGGAAATTTTGCAAAGAAGCATTTTGTACATTTTAGTTGACAAAACAATGGGCAGGCCACCTCTGTGATGATTATTGAAAGGATGAGTGATGCATGATTCACCATAATTATTGAATCAACGACACCACTGTACTCTGCCTTGTTCCCATGCAGGATCGCAAGACACACTCAAACGAAAAACAACGTCGATCAACTAGTATCGATAACAGATATCCTCTGTCAGCAAGCCAAGTCGCCTTGTTGAAATCCTTCACCCGCGATAAAACTGCACATCAAGCATACCATAAATTATTCAATTAATCACTTTCCGTCATCTTCAATCGATATCGGATTGCAGGATAAAGTGAATAGTAACCAACAGTGCTGATGACTAGAGTAGAGGTCATACACACGCATATGGCAGAGAGGAGAAGTTTGCGCTAAAACACTACGGAACATTCATCATAAAGATTGGACCAATAAGGTAATCGAAGACGCCCAATATTCTTTTTAGCACTGCATTCCTTAATACAGCACAATCTAATAGGAGCTACAAATTGCACATTTTATCTCGTATGTGTTTCATTGACTTTTTATCTTGAATGTATTTCAAAATCATGTCTACATTTATCAGATACTAATAATACGAAAGTTATTTAAATAAGATGTACAGAGGCACCACTTTTGTACGATATGCATGGTACAAGTAAACAGAAGCAATGTCGTCGTCTATTTTCGACTGCACAAGATTTGCGCGTGCAAACGCATATGTATATCATATGAAACAAAGTTTGACCTCTTTGATATTTGATGTGCCTCTTTACTGTGGTGCAAAATGATGCAATCAATAAAGTTTTCCGCAATGGCCTGTAAAACCAAGTTGATCGACAATCTTTGTACTATTGCCGTTTGGTGTCTGTAGATCTGAGTATGTTGTTTACCTTGCGCTCGAAGTGTTTGTGGAGACAAAAAAGTAATCCATTAATCTCCCCACTTGAAAAAAAAGAGATTCGAAAATATGGCAAACGCGATTGTATACATGGCAAAATTGTACACCTGGTAGTTATTTGTTGCAAAGAAACTATGATGATAGCTACAAATGACTAGGAATTGGGCGAAAAGTCGTGTTTTGGTGTGACTACGATGCAATTTTAAAAATCTTACAAGGATTCTTACATAAGATTTTAGTGTATCCTCAACTAGAACAACACTTGGTCATTTTTTCTGCAGTAACGGACCAATATTTTCGACCTAACACAAAACGTTACAATTGCATTCCGTAAATGTCTTGAGCTATTTAATATGTGCGCATACTTGCTTGCTTTATGATCCTGCCGTTTAGGGCTGTGACATATCATCACTACACTCTTGATGGACAGCTTTATTACAGTATAGCATTACTTACAGTTGGCGTGTCGAGAATGATATGCCTGCCTTTGAAAAATTAAGATCTATTCAATCATATGGGCAGCGCACAACGTGTTCTAATTCCAGCTATTTTTAACCGCTACTTGGAAAAACAACAACACCGTGATCCCTTCGTTAATGAGATTTTTGAAACCAATGCATGAAACAATTGTACTATTACTTTTTCCCATGAATGGCAATCTCCGCAAAAAATGCAAATCCGGAAGTTATGATCTGCGGAAACGCGCGCAATAATAAAAGGTTGCACAACCAAGTACACACCTTAATTCTATGTATTTGTAATGTTTTAAGATAAGACTGTGTTTCTTTTTTTTGTATCTTAAAACCACTTCAATTCTGATTACTAATTATGGCAATTCTAATTGTTGTTATGACTTTTCTAATTGTTTATCATCATAACATTCTCAGGGACCACAGTCACGTTTTCTAACCATACTTTCCTAAGTAATGGGCTTATCTGGGCGTGTAGGTAAGAACATCCATGAGAACATTTTCAAAATATTCGAATATCTCGAACGATGAGAAGCAATTACATTTGACCATTTTGAAGACATGGTGGTATAAGCACCAGTCCACCATCTTTTTGTCTTGTTTAAAAATACTATGCATTTTTGCTTTCGTTTTCATTTTGTAGAAAGACAAAAACCTGCCAATTGTCAATGAAAAGCCACTGAACATATAAGTTTATGAAAAAGAAAAAAAAGTCTACATCAATAATTACTCTGCAAAAAACAGACAATGCTCAGCTCTTTTTGTAAACAAAGAAGCTGGAGTTTGCCTGGTTACCAAATGGTCAAATTCAAATGCTTTTCTAAGCTTTAGAAGTTGTTCTGCTCCTATTATATATTGCGTTTTATTCACTTTGAAATCTGCTTATTTCCCGTATTTCTTCATTTCAGCATTTGCCTTGACCCAGCTACTTTTTAGTCTTGTTTTAATGATTGTAGGTAAGTGTAACTTTTATCTGACGGTTTTGCTGACATATGTTGTTTCTGGTAAAAGGAATATACAGACACCATAAACTCTCAATGAATTCAAGCCTCATGGGGGGCTCATTCTTTTCTTTGTCTTTCCTTTAATAATAAAAAAAATAAGCAGGTGCTTATTAGAGTGGGCCCTGTTCATTTTAACCTTAATACCATATTCTTTTCTTCAAGCACAACACAATTTCTCAATAATTAATTAATCATCAGTTGTGTGTTTGTGCCAATTAAAAGTAAGGGTTAATAGAGAAGGAGTCATAGTAATCAATTTTTCCTAGAAAGAAAGGGCTTTATGAGAAAAGCAGCTTGTTTTGTCTATGGGGTAATTAAAGGCGAGATTACACAACATGTACACTCCCTATCTGTGTTTCAGGTTCAATATACCTACATGATTGTCCTATAGAGAAAAATATTCCAATATTCCTAGTGGTGGCAGGAACCACTGGTATTTTACTGGTTACTCTATCATTTCTACAAAGTTGGTGTTATGATGAGGACAGAGACTCGGATCTCAGTTGCTGGCGAATATTGATTCTTGTCATAATGGTATTTTGGTCAGCATGGCTTATTGCAGGCTCATTTTGGGTCTACTCAAAGTACCAGCCCAGCTACACAAAAGATACCAATGATGAGATGAAGATGAAACAATACTGTGACAAAGTGCTATACTTGTTTTCATTCTGGACCATTAACTTGATCTACATGTTTTTTGTCATAATCCTTTTTGCTGCTGGATTCTTGTATTTGTGTATGCCAGATATATGGAGCCAGATTTGGGGTTACTGAGCTTGAAATGACGACTGCTGCTCTCAATTGCGGAATTTTAATTAACATGGAGTCAACTGAATTTTAAATTCTTCCAATCTTATCCTTATACTGTATTTATGTAAGTAAATGCATGTATCTGGTTTTGATACTTACATTTTACAGTTTAATTTCTACTCGCATTAATACTTTGTATATACCAGGCACATAGCCGGCCTCCATTCTAGGGGGGATGAGTCAATTGTGAAGTAGTTAATTTGCATAAAAATATTTACAATTTACACCCCCCAGTTTCTTTTGCAATTATGAATGTTGCACAATTTTGGCAATTTTTACATAAAGTGGAAGGCATGCTTTTACAACTCATCTTTTTGGCTCTGCACCTCAGTATCTGGCACATACATGAACACAGGGCAAACACTACACAGATGTGCGCATGGACTAAAAAAAGTGCAAGCCAGTTCAAAAGACGCCATGTGTTTAGCAAACGCCCTATAAGCAAAGGCATTCCCCTTGTGGAAGCGTCATGTACCCACACTATTTTCGGTGAAGTTGCCACGCCTACAGACGATTCATTTCGCTACGCAAAAAGTTAAATTTTCTCATATTAACATTGGGACCATAAAAAGTTCTTTACTCAAATTTCCATCAAAAAGTTTTAAAAATTTGCCAGCCAAAATCGTTTCGAAAACAAACAGTTCACGATGTAGACGCACTAAGTTTAACTTTCGGAATGTGCAAACGGCAGACAAAAATGGCTTTGGCGCCGCGCTGTCTCAAAAGTTCAGAGGCAATGCCTACAATGGACCTTTAACTTTACAGACAAAATTTGAAAAAAATTCGAAATGGGAAAATCTTTTACAACTTCCTGAGAGAGCATTCTGAAATTAGTGAAACTGCCAAGTTTGGTTGCAAAATGTTGTAAAATAAAGAAAATATAGTCGTGCGAAGTTGGCAAATTTTGTATATTTTTCTGTTACGTGCGAGAAATAAATACCCATTTTCTCGAATGGGGTATCCATTTCCCGCGCGTAATAGAAAAATATACAAAATTCGCCAACTTTGCACGGCTATATTTTCCTCATTTTACTACATTCCGCAACCAAACTTGGCAGTTTTACTAAATTCAGGATGATCTTTCAGGCTGTGGTAAAAGATTTTCCGAGTTCGAAATTTTTTGAAATTTTGTCTATAGGTTAAAGGTCCATTGACTATGTGAAGCTACTAGTGTCTATTATATAAGAAACATTGCCATTGAAGAAAGGCAAAGTAGAATATATTAGCACTTTTGAGCTAGTCATTAAGTTAAATTTACAAAATTACACCATTCTTTTCAACTGTTTAGTTTATAGCGGCAAAATACCAGGCCACTAAATACCCAACTATTCCCCCTTCCTCCAAAACACGAAAATATCATAAAATAAGTATTAAGAACAATACAAGAACAACCTTCATTATTTCGTTTGGGCATTTTGCTTCAGAAACAAGTTCAAACAGCTACGAGAAGTCGAGAATTGTCAAAAACTGCTACAACCATAACAATGGCACGACTTGAAATACAACGCCATTTAGGCGGCGATTTTGTATGCGAAAAGTTTCGCTTTAAGTCACTAAACAGACACTATTTTTCCCCGCAAACAAGAAAATATTATAAAATAAGTAGTGAGAACGAACTTCATTGTTTAGTTTTGTCATGGTGAGTTCAAAACGACCGAAACAATCACCAAAGCCTACAAACTGTAATTGGCACAACTTCGAAAATACAACATTCTAATGCACATATATATTCGTCAATAATTGCACAAATTTGAACAAAATTTCGCTCAAAACGTAGTCCTCAAGCATTTCCAGGCATGGCGAACAAAGGAGAACAACAAAATTTTCGGTTAAAGTTTGTCAAACAACTCCAAAAGAGAGTTTAAACTCGCAAACGTGGTGCCAACGTCGTGTTGTTGTGCTCGACATATCGCTCGCGAATGCAAGCATATTCTGATAAAAAATGCAAGATAAACTTAAATTTCTACCTCCAGCATCTGTATGGGTCTTCTCTACAACTTCTTATCGACTTCCAGTTCTTTTTGGCATCGTATTTCAGCTACTTCTTGTCATTTCCATAATTGTCCGTTGGGGCGCGATGAATATTTGGCCTTTGAAACTTGAAAGAGCCGCTGAAGGTTCTCCGCCCAAATTAAAACCTGAGCTCTGATTGGTGTTACGGTTGGTCACCTGACTACTAATCTATATTATTAACTGGATTATCAGCAAATTTGAAATTTTATATTTCCATATGTACCGAAATACCCCAATATGACTCTATTTACTTGTCCATCATATGATTGATTATCCAATTAAGCACTAAATTGAGACAACCGCGCCATGTAGGAGACGAACCGCGTTTCGGCAACGCCAAGGATAAGGCGGTGATCATTCTACAGACTTCAAATTGATTTTGAATTCCTTACCAAATAAAATTTAACAAACTATACAAAGGCATGAACTATCACTGAATTCCAACCTGAGGTGAGCTCAGTGAAGTCGTCAAACGGAATTTATAATGACGAAATTATGGGCAGAAAAAAACTGCGCAACGTCGTAGTAACTGTATCAGTATTCACTGCATTTGCAATATCTCCTCGCCGCTTAATCCTGTTTGACGTTTACGTTGACTTCCTTAGCAACGTTTGTGTGAATTATTTGAATAATTGCGACGCATACGTGCTTCGACTAAGTCTTTTAATGCGACAATTTGTTTGGAATTTTTAACCTTCAACCTACACAATGAACGAACTTATGTGTCAATACTTGGCTGACTGAAACACAGCAAACTGAAGTGTTGCAACTAGCGTCATCAAGTAGCTACAACAACTCTGTTTGCGGTAGCACCTGCATTTTGTCTGAACAAATAAAGCAAAGTTTGTACATGTCTATGAATGAGAATAAGAATATTTATGAAGATTATTTATACAAAAAGGAATCGAAAGGAAAAGTAAGTAAAGTTGACATCTGTGTATCCGGCATTGAACGTTTTCAAATTTCAATGCTACACGATTATATGTGGACCAGACTGGAGTCTGCGTATAAATGTTTACATGTAAACGTGAACATTCGAATTTTGAAAATTTTTTCGAATCCAATCAGTATAGTTTCAATTATTTTCATTGCAGTGGATTCATTACTGGGTGGTCTTTGATGGAAAATATCTGAAATTCTATGAAACAAACAAAAGCGACCAGCCAATTGGCAGAGTTGAAATTGACAGCTCAAGCAAATGTGTTGTAACTAAACGCAAGACATACAGTTTTCCCTTCCTGCTTTGCGCAGCGCATGGACGTCATGTGTTTAAAGTATCACTCCATATTATAGTTTTATCAATAAGAAAAACAGCACAGTGCAGTAAAAGAAAGTCAGGGCACAAACACTAGAGTAAACGAAAAGTTGTGAAAAAGTTTGTAAAGTACTACTCTTGAGGTATGCATTTCTTTTGTAGTGTGAGTCTGCCGCGCGACGTCACCGCTGGCTGACAGCGATTCACGAAGCTGTTAAGGTGGTACTAGCATACAATAGAGACCTTTAGCTTGGCGTTCACGGAAAACCGATAACCGCAAACGGCTAACTTCAAATCGTATTGGCAAGGCGATTTCCATAGCTTTTCGAAGATAAAATACTTTGTTGCATCAAACTAAAACATGACTTAACTACTTAGATGAGTTATGAGTTTAAACCAACTATAAAATGCAATTTAAAGTTTGCCGTTTGCGGTTAGCGGTTTGCCGTGAAGGTGATGCTAAAGGTCTCTAATGTCAACTTTCTATCCTCTGCTTGAGTCTAATCTGAAGTTTGCTTGACAATATACTACTATTCTTTTATACACGCAGCTACTAAGGTTTCCGCAACATCCTTCAGTTTTGGCAAAACCAACAGATCAAGAAAATGATTTAAAAATAAGTGATTTAGGAGACGTCGACGGAATTGTTGAAGATGATCAAGATATCTTGCCGCCAAATGTCTTGCTTGTTGCTTCGCTACCAGAGTCCGACGAATCGCCGTTTTCTACTTTGTCGTTGAAGCAAAATCGAGTAAAAGATTATTCAAGGGATATTGCTAAACGTAAGAAGTTTATTTTAAAAGCGAAACACGGAACGATTACAATTTTTTTTAACCCTAAAAATTCGAACGTTTTTCTTTAGGTGAACAATGCAACGCGTCTAACAAACCCGCAACTTTTCTTTACCCATTTACGCAGAATTCCGAAGAATCACAAGTTTCGGATCTCGAACGTAAACAATTCTGTTCATTCACCCTGAAACCCCGTTTTCCCTTCGACGCCACTTCGCCTCGATTCCGAAGTCTTTCGTCTACTCCCGAGAAAAGCGCTCGTCCTTTTAGTTCTGCAACTTTAGACGGATCCTATTTTGGAAAGTCTAGATCATTAAGCTCTTTGGCCGGGACAGATACGCGATATTCTCGCCATATGCTTAACGGTGGTGATTGTGGCGACTTGGAAGAATGATTACAAACGTAGACAGAATGCAGTCTGAAAGTGCTTTTATGTATATTGATGCTTTTATTACAATCGTAAACAAAGTACATTTTGTAAATGAATGACAGTGTAAAACAAGATTTTATTTATATCGTGAGCGCTTCAAGATCTAAAAAGTCAGACATCGTTCTATTCGTTTCTTGACGTTGTTCTTCCACTTCCTTTTGTCTACATTCGCTCTTTTTATCCTTAATTTCTTGACGTCTTTCTTCCATTCTTCGAGCTTTTTTTTCCTGTTTAGCAAATTGTTTTCTCTTCCGATTGCTTGGCATCTAGAATTTTGAAAACAATCTTCACTATTTTTTCACAGGGAATTTTCCAAATGAACACTCCGCTTCTACGTTTACCTGTTGTTTGATTTTTGGTATAGCTCCTCCTTTGGCCATGTCTTCCAAATGTTTTTCATCAGGTTGAATGTTGAATGCACTCGATGCCGAATCTTTTCCGGCTTCTGGAGAGCTTAGCTTTGCATCATTATCAAGAGCATTGCTAGAGAAATTTGATGCCATCACATCATCGTTCTCCACCACCGGTCCGAAGTCTGCAGACGGCAAATAGAAGAGTCATTGACAATCAGATCCATAAAATATCCAAAACTGCCCTCATCCTACCTTCGATAGCTGAAAATGACTGTAGTTGTAGAATATAACTTATCGCAGCATCAAGATCATGGTTGCTTTCCAACAAGCTTTGTTGAATTAATTCCATATCCTACATTAAGAACAACAATTTTCCAGTACTACTGTTCGTAACTTTTTTTACTTCTGTCATTTTATAATTTCAGATCGAAGGGTAATCAGTTGGTAATAATCTTCTGGGAAGATTTAAGCTAGTTTAGCATAATTGTACACCTGGCAACCAGTTGCTGCTTGGATAATGGCGATATCGCTTGTTTTTCGCGAAGCCATTTCTTCATGGTAAACTTCAGCCTTCGTAGGTTTGGCCTTTCTAGAAAGTCTGCTGTTTTCATGAAGGGGGGGTGAAACCTATGCAAACAGATTATATATACTACTGTTTGTGATCAATAGACGATTTAAGCTAGAGATGCTTAAAGTCATGAAATCAACACAAGAAAAAGCCTTTTCAAGGGAAGCATTCAAGTGTACACCTTATGTTTTTTATTAAACATCCAGGCAGGACCATCGTCTGGATCGCTAATTCTGCGGACTGACGAGTAATGGTCTCCATTGTGATATGAAATATGAAGTTCTTTTGAAGGTTCGTCAGCTTTTCGATACTTGTGACCTTCGATAACCCAACAGCGCTCATTCAATTGATGTATAACGACATTCACGCCATAATAACGCGAGAAAGCAACAATACAATCATGTCCTCCATATGTTCCTGCTTTGCTGAGTTCTTTAACTGAAATGTAGACAGAAAACAAAGACAACAAATTGATTTTATTCCTTTATTGTTTTCATACATAAAGTATCAGAGAAGATTTTGATGTTGAAGTTTCTATCACGAACAAAGTTCAATCTACTATCAAACGCAGGCAATTATTCTGTACCATGCTCCTCAAACGATTTGTTGTCTTCAACAAAAGGTTCAAAGGCTTCTCTATGGTCACCTAAGTATTTCACAATAATTCTTCGGTATCTTAAATGGCCACCGTCGCTTCCATCAAGTTGATCTGCGAGAGCTCGAAAAAGGCAATTTCTAAAACAATACGATGCTTTTATTTCAAAATATTGCATCTGTTGTAAAAAAGATTGGTACAAATACTGCTTATTGCTGTAAAAACAACTAATGGACCTTTAACCTTATAGACAAAATTTCAAAAAATATTGAACTAGGAAATTCTTTTACCACAGTCTGAAAGAGCATCCTGAATTCAGTAAAACTGCCAAGTTTGGTTGAGAAATGTTGTAAAATAAGGAAAGTATACTCGTGGAAAGTTGGCAAATGTTGTATATTTTTCTGTTACGAGCGGGAAATAGATACCCTTTTTCTCGAACGGGGTATTAATATCACGCGCGTAATAGAAAAATATACAAAATTTGCCAACTTTCCACGGCTATATTTTTCTTATTTTACAATATTTCCCAACCAAACTTGGCAGTTTTACTAAATTCAGGACGCTCTTTCAGGCTGTGGTAAAAGATTTTCCTAGTTCAAAAGTTTTTGAAATTTTGTCTATAAGGTTAAAGGTCGATTGGGCTAATATAGCATTGTCGTAACTCATATAATCTAACCCATCGCCTTTAATATCTTTAATTTTATATCCTAAGGCTTGTAGCTGATTTGAAAACGATAAAAAATTTTCATCATTTTCTAGATATTCTTTAGCTTCTCGTTCTTTTCTAAATGCATTTCTTCTTGCTCTCTCATCACGTTTCCTTTCAACGTCGTCTTTCGATTTAGCTCCGGGTTTTGAGCGATTTTTCCTCGTTTTTCCTTTGGTCATGCCAAAGTACCTCCGAGATATGTTGCTAAGAGTTCATTTGCTAAAATACAAATGGAAATTCTACAGTTTTGTTGGATTCTATTTAAAATTATTTACAGTTCACTCCTTGCTGTCGACGCCATGTTTGTTACGGGCTTCCATATCCCAGGATGCAAAGCGATGATATGCCAAATGTTGCTTTTTTGCTACGTGTATGATTGTATTGAAGTAGATTATCATGCTTTCCAAAGGGAATATCATAAAACATTGAAAACTGCTTCGATTTTATTCGTATTATATGCAAAATTAGCACGACAACAGGAAATATAACAGGAAATGGCAGTCTTACAGCGAACGAGCTACAAGAAACAGAGCAGTAAAGATATGTCTGCTGTTATGGATGTCGAAGAGAATTTCGTTCCTGTGAACTCGCGCGAAGATATTGAGCAACTTATGAAGAGTTCCGGGGAAAAAAAGAAGGCGAAGTACTTCAAAAAGCTGTTTGAGTTTTTAGGAGGCGGTGATAGCCCTATTGAAGCGGTCGAATTAGCCTTGGGTAGGGACACTTCTTTGAAAGAAACACAGTTAACTGTCTTGTCCATTTTCTCTTTGTGGATTGATGAGTTAAATTGTCAAACCTTGGTAAGAAAGTTTGTGCAAAACTTTATTATTAGAGATTGAACGAGTCTTTTATTACATACTTTTTGTGAACTTTTAATAATATTTCATTTTAGTGGTACAGCAGGCTCATTTCTAAATTATTCCATAATCAAAAGTTATTTTATTAATTATTATACAATATTGAAATTGTTGCATTTTGTAGGCTGGTGCTAATGAAAGAAAAGAAATTTTAACTTTTTTATCCGACTGCAATATTGTGAAACTAATTGTTCGTCTCATCACCTTAAAAGCTAAGCAACCAGATGGGAGAGAGCTCTTCAGTAAATATTTATACTATCACTGTCTCAACATTCTTGCACATACGACAAACAGACAGTGCATTGAAGACGCTTTGGAGCGCGTGAGGAATATGAAAATAATACGAGCGTACCACGCGGTACCTAAACTAGTAGAATTTCTAGACCCGCTGAAAAACGACCCTTTAACAATATTTCAAACCTCAGAAGTTTTACACCACTTAGCAAAAGAGAAACCAGAAATGTGCATTCGAATACATAAGGCCGACGGTCTTCGAAGATGTCTACATTTCATGTTGAGAAAAGAAGCAGAAAAAATGTACGCAGACTTTTTCAAGAAGAACTTCTCATCGAAATTGTTGATGTCCAATGATGATGTTGAAATTTTGAAGAAGTTTTATATGGGAAGAAAAGATTTAGTTAGAAAAACCGAACGTTATCCTCAGTTGGCAGAGTTCGATCTAATAAGGGAGTGCTTTATTTATATGTCTGCTGAATTGCAAAGAAATTGTGCATCAACAGTGCATGAGGTAAAGTTTAATAGAACTCTGCTGTCTCCCGAATGATTAATCATGCTGAACTGCTCTGTTTGTGTAATATATCTTGACTTTAGATAGTAAGAAGTCCTAAAATATCAAAACCGGAGATTTTGACCTTAAAACCTTTAACAAAGGTACTGCCGTGTTAAATTTTTTAAAAAATCTTCCTCCTCTTGAATTTTCTAGTTCCATTGCCTTTTGTACAGTTGTGAAGCCAGCTTGAAAATTTGTTTGGGCTATTTAGATGTTACAGCATTTTATCATTCAATTCTTTATGCGTATATTGTTTTCCCAATCTCCAAGCATGGTAATATTTGTATGGCATGACAAAGTTCTCAGGCTGCCTTCACCACAGCTCTTATAGTAATGTTGTGGACCTTCAAGGGAAAACAGCTCAAGACTGACATGGTTATTTGTGTGTTGATAGGTGTTGAACAAATGGTTTTCAACACCTTGTATATGGAGACCCGAGCGGACAATGTTGCCAGGCTGTTTTTTCATATTGAGAAGTGTACTGCTTGACGAGAAGCCAGCTTTGACAGCAAACGAATTCCTGCAGACCTATGATGTTCTCCCATTAATCAAGCAACACAGTAAGAGTCACTTGATGGTCTCAAAATCTTTTGTTTTTACATTCAGCTCCTGATTTGTGAAGCTATGGGATTCAATGTCACTAACAACATACATTCAGTACTACAAAAAAAACTGATTCATGTCGTATGTTTATGTCATAGTTTATAATCCTGACAAAGAAGTTGTTGCTGGTGCCTTAAGTCTCCTCTCTCAACTTTCAATGATATACCCTGTGTTGAGAAGAAGTTTTTTTGCTTGTTCGGTTGGTACTTGACTTGACTTAAAAGGAATGCATTTGTTTACAAAAAATGATTAAGTTTTTAAATTCTGTGTCATTTCAGCTTTATTCAAAACTTCTGCCTGTGTACATACAGTCATTTGAAAACCAGGTAAAAATGTGTTCTATTTCTTTAAGTTTCCAACACCTGTTGTTACTCAAACCCTAACTCACTGGAATCACATTGTTGGTAGTGTGAAGCTAGTATCTTTTTTATGTGTCTATTGCTTTAAATATAGTAGTTTGCCTTTTCCCTTTGATAAAAATAGAAATGTGTAGTTGTTCGTGGTTTTTTTCTACAGGTTCAAACATGGGCTCTTCACTGTTTAGTATCGTTTGCTCAAAATAAAACGGGTGCACAGCATATCCTCTCCCTTGGAATCACCGTCAAGAAGTTGTTCATACTGACTGAATATAATTCGGTGTGTTTCCTTGTCCTTTCATCTGATATCTGTTTGATATGAACATGATACTATGTTAACTTCAATTGACCATAATAAAAAAGATGGCGACATGTCGATTTTACCAGAATCCTTTGCGCAAATCATTTTTATATGCGACAAAAATACGAGAACACATTGCCTTGAACTCAGCAGCTTTGGCAAACAAGAAACTAATCATCTGGGGCCGGTTGTTCGAAAGTTGGATAGCGCTATCCACTGGATAGTGAAGTGTTCAACGTTCATGAAATCGGAGAAAAATGCCGAAACTTCCATTTTGGTCAACAACAGAAAGGCTATACACTGTAATCTATCGCTATCAGTCGTAGCTTTATCTTACAACGACCAATGGAAAATTTTACGAAGGTCACAAAGAATAGCTATCCAGTGGATAGCGCTATCCACCTTTCGAACAACCGGCCCCTGTAGTTTAAAGCCGGTTACAGACGAGCAAGTGTTTCTGTGACAAGTTTTACTTGACAAGTTTGAATTGCTGTGTGTACGCTCAACAACGGCAATTTTTACTGTTACGAATGCACTTGTTCAAAATCAAACATGCTTGATTTTGAACAAGTGTACTTGTCACAGTAAAAATTGGCAAAGTAGAGATTTTGCTCGTCTGAATGTGTCATTAAAGAATATTTGTCAAAGTTTAGGCACGGCCACGAACATACAGTCTTTGTTGAGGAAAACTTATCGACACGTTCACACGATCAAAAAATGCTAGTCACAGGTAAACTTGTGGTTGAAAAATATTGTTTCTATACACACGCGTAATTGGCAATAAAAACTTGTCAAGTAAAACTTGTCATAGAAAAACTTGCTCGTCTCTAAGCGGCTTTACCTGGTACAGAAATTTCAGTCTACGGATTCGCATATAGTTACCCGTCAGGGGACATTTATTTCAATAAAACAGCAATTATATCTTTACTTGAATTCAAATGGTAATTTACAAAATAAGCAAATCAGAAACACTAAACCATCATTCAACTGGCAGCAAAATCCGTCCTTTCATTACCCCTGTCATAATTTTCAATAAATTTTCCATATATTCCCAGCGAAAAATGCATGTCCATGACAAAAAATGGCCAGTTCAGTTACTCTTTACCACCACCGAGAGTCAGTTTATCAAACTGGTATTCTCCCAAGCTGCCGTCATGTTCACCAAGCCTATTCAGAATGTTAACATAGCTGGCCAACTCTTTGATGCTTTCCACTTGCTCACCCAGAAAATTTGACTCCAAGAAATCAAGAAACTAAAACAAAACTTAAATTAGTTGACGAGGAGATTTTTGTTTCCTAAGACGACGTGCCAGGAATTGGACTGGTGCGTCAAGTGCACAAATATCTGTCCGTGAATTTTAAACGATATTGCAGAATTTGGGACCATAAATCAAAAGAGTGAATAAAATAAACAACAACATAGAATAGAACTGCTGAAACTTCCAGAATCGCCTTCTTTTACGCTGAGGTCGCCAAATGGCAGTAGGGACACGCCCATTACGCTAACAAACTGTCTCATACGCTATTCTCAAGTGCTTCTGTCTTTACCTTACTATGCTCAAACTTTTCCCCTATTAGGCTCAAAATTATTCAAACTCAAATTCAGGCAAGAGTGATTCGCCTCAGTCAAAACACGACTTCGCGCTGCGTCAGTGGCCCGAAGAGTATACGCGTATATGCCTGCGAATTCGGCAAAATGAGACAAGCACTCCGAAACCTTTTGCTTATTGTTCCCGCTTAATGCCTATTATGCCCGCTTTTACCATATCAAGGCCCATTCACACGGGCAGCTTTTGCTGCGACTTTTCTCGTCTTAATAGAGTAGATTAACTGACGAGTGTATTAGCAAAATTGTTGGCTCAAGTATATTTGCTGGTTACCAAATCTATCACATCCTTCAACAGGAGAAAAATCGCAGAGAATATCGCCTGTGTGAACGGACCTTTGAGCCTGTTTTCCACGGGCTTCATGCTTGGGCCAGCTTGGCTTCAAAAAAGCTCCCTATTATGCTAAAAGAATGCCAGCACAACATGCGCGTCCCTACAAGAATCAACGATTCTTTACACCCATGACCATACCATAAAGGAAAAGAGTGGATTTCCCGACCTGATGTTCTTTGTGTTGATCGCCAATGCTGTGAAGATTTAGAAGCATCAAATTGATGCGTTTTTCCAATTTCAGAGCTGCTTTCATCGCATTAGTTCCGTTTCCCCAATCCCCGTCATTGCAAGGTCCCTAAATAAACAGAGCTTGTTTCAGTGTAACTTACAGTAAACAAAATGAGCATCCAGTTTCCGCATATAGTTAACTACGAAATATACTGTAGCGTGTTCTTATGTTCAAAATACTATGGTCGTAACTGTCGTAGAGAGCCAAGAAAAACGAACAGCGAATGATTGACTCTCGAGACTTGCAATAATGTAATAAGAAATTTACAATTTAATCGAATCAAAGTTTTGAAAAGTGTTTCTCTCTTGAGTTATATTATGAAGGAAATAGAAAACATTTTCCCTCTGTTTCCACACATTTGTAGAAACACTTGTGGGAGTTTGGAAGAACTTGAAACGACGTGAAGAATCTCGCCCTACGAGCCTGATTTCTCACGGATTATTTCAAGTTCTCCCAAACTCCCACTCATGTTTCTATAACGGTGTAGAAACCAGGGATTAGGTGCAGTGATAACCAGTTTGTAGAGTAATAAATGAGATTCGTACAGTGACAAATGAGATTATGTTCAGTGATAAAATGTGATGTTGTTTGCCATGTAATTGGCAAAATATTTGAAAGGTATACATACATGTTATTGTGACTTGTAGAAAATTCTTTAAAAACCAGTACTTAATAATTTCGATACACAATGAGTTTTGCCAAAAAAAACATGTAAAAATGTGTATGTATTTGCATGAAATAGAATCCGCGAAACACAGACTTGACCGCATTAGCGCTGATTTTGGCTCATTTGCCTTCATGCAATTGGTGACGTGCATGGGTTGAAGTTAAACAATAAGTCGCAAAATCAGAGTACCTTCACTTATGCAGAACAGTCAGCATGTTTTCTAAAATGTTGCTAAATTTATACCAATTCTATCATTTTTTCCGCTTTAGTGCAGTGATAAAATTCCTTAGAATAATCCCTGGTAGAAACTCGGAAAATATTTTCTATTATCAATCACTAATAATCACTTTGCTAACAATAAAACGGTTTGTTTTAAAATTGCTAACAACGTGACTCCATTCACTTTATGTTAAAACAATATAGAAATCGGAAAGCAATGACCTACGTGAAGGGATCATGACATGCGACTGTTCCAGCGTTCGTAGTCAGTACTTAATCATTCACACCTCTCTGGTTCACTGTTGTGGCTCAGCAGACATAATTACAGCTACGCCATACTTTTTCAAACTACTTCTATATATAAGATTTTTATAATTTTGCATGGCGCAGACAACAATATAAGCAACAGTTTGTGGATACACCACGTATATTTATTATTGCAAACCTTATACTTCTATATAAATTAAGGTCTTCAAGAATTTTCGCCTGAACCAACAGAAGTCTTGATTTGTAATATTTAAGAAAGAAAGGATACGCCATACGCAGAAGAGATAGCAAACTAATTTTAATCTAGGATACAAGTTAATATGAATCGCAGCGATTACATATCTATAACTTACAGGAATGCTGTGAAGACGAATCCTTCCACCTCGTATGTTTTGATATTTCATGAGCTGATATAAATAAAAAAATTAAAACATTTGATCATACTATGCCAACAATAGTTCCAAAGTATTTCACATGAAGTCAAAAAGAAAAACCAATTGTGATTTGTCAATGTGTTCCATGCTCAGCTGGCATAATCGGTGATCATTGATGAATAACTAGCCTTTGTCTATTGGAAACATCTTTTTCATTAATCACTAACAACAAACCTGAGCATCCAATCTTACCATTTGCGCATGCTCGTGTTCCTCTTCGGACATCTTCTTGAAGAATTTGCTGAATCCCGGCATATGAAAATCATCTCGTTCAAAGTGATAAGACTACAAAACAGAAAATTGCCAAATTTTATTGCCTTCTCAAGTGCCCTGAAACTCATTGCAGGATATTATACTTTTCTTCTATCGAGTATCATAGGAATGGATCGTCCTTTCCAGCCTTCGCAACTGCTCTACCTGAAGTGAACGCCCTAGAATGGATCTTAATTCTTTTGTGCTAAATATGCTATTTTCCTCCACAATCAATCATTTTCAAAGTTTGCTGTAAGATGGCAGATGTAACAGAACGGATAAGGACGGACGAACGCATGTGACCAAACAATGTTACTGTATAGAGTTTTTGTATTACTCTTACTCTTGGCAGCGGATCCGCTGAATTGTATACGTCAGAGAGAGAAAAGATGATCCTTGAAAATGCTCGTGCAAAAAAGTATTCTAATGGTGCAAAAGTGCACTCCGATTTTACTTCATATAGACTTCAATCTTAATCACTTGTGGTAACATCTAGTGATTTATATATAAATATGTGTAATCAGCTCTACCTACCATGGACAAATATGTATAAGAAGCAGATAATTCAGCATTAATTTGCTCATTAATCCCAGCCTCTAAGTCAGGGTTGAAATGACCTAAAAGAGACGCTTCAATGAGAGAAAGCCAACTTCACTCTCGTTCAGTCTAACTTTAAGTTCCTATCTCAAGGGTGAGGACTGTGCTAAGTCAACGACAGATTTAGCAAAAGATAGACATCACTATACTGTATTTTCATGAAAAAAAAAACATATTTATTGATTTACAGGCTGTAGCTACAATAGAATTTAAGTTTTGGGAAATGACACATAGATAAGAATTTTGAAGACAAAAACACGAAGGAAAACTCATATGTAGTTATCCTTATACAGGTATCAGAAATACCTCGATACGGATATAACAATTCAAATACGGTAGAAATTTACCAATCGTGTCGCTTCCTTGTGATGTATAACGCCAATCTTTGCTCTACAATAAAGAGATGATGTATCAAAAAATCTCAAAAGCCAAAAACTTTAATTAAGTCTGGTTTTCATTTATCATAATTAATTCATCGGCGATAATCGCCGATCCATTGTTATTGACCAATTAAGCAGAATATAATATTGCTACAGAAAAAGGACTTAACACATCAACGATCACAGACGATATGCATCGCCGATGAATTACGCTAAACTGCAATACATGAAAACCACCCTTATACGTACAGCGTTAAAGAATCAATTTCCATGTTTCGTAATTGGCTTAAATGAGAAATTCGTCGGAATGTGGCAAATGAGCGTCCACCTTTAGCGTGGCTGCAGAGCGTCTGTAATGCACGCTACCTGACTGTGAAACTGACTTCATGGTATTGTTGGACTAAATAATAAAAATCAGGAGCCGGTTCTAACGAGGCTGGATAGCAGTGTCCAGTACATAGTGTTTCTCAAAGTTTTTCGGCCTTTCAATGCACGCCTTTAACCTGAATTTTAATGGCTGTAATGTAACATTCAACTCAATAGAGACTTTTGGCTTTATGTTCACGGCACACAGCCAACGTCAAACGGCACACGTCAAAATGAACTAGACGGTAGGTTTTATAGTCGTACGTCTTCTAAGTAGGTAATTCATGGTCTAATTTGATGCATCAAGTTTTCTAGTTTCCAAAAGCGGCAACAGTTGTCTCGCAAATACGATTTGAAGTTTGCCGTGGGTGGTCAGCGGTCTGCTGTATGTGAACGCGAAGCTAAAAGTCTCTGATAGGAGACCACGACGGAAAAGCGCCCGAGATTGGCTCATAATTTTACTGCATCAAATGCTGTCATTAATGATAACGCGCACCCTTGGGCCTTTGTGAATAATTAATGTAACTATCTTCCAGCCATGCAATGTGACTGCTATCAACTTAGAATATAGTACAACACATATATGCAGTCTTTGGAATAACCGGCCGCAGTATTCGAACAAAAGAGGAGAAAACGGAACATGAAAGCTAAAGGCATGTAGGACTATTTTCATTTCACTATTAAGACACATTTACTGTCACTACTGCCAGGGACCGGTTGTTCGAAAGATGGATAGCGCTACCGACTGGATAGTGAATTTTTCAACATTCATAAAATTGGACAAAACACGTCGAAGCTTCCATTTTGGTCAACAATGTAAACACTGGAGACTTTAATCTATCGTTACAAGTCGTAATATTAAGTTATAACGATCGCCGAAAAATTTTACGAAGGCTACAAAAATCACTATTCAGTGGATAGTGCTATCCACCTTTCAAACAACCGGCCCCAGAAAAACAAGAAGCGAAAATACAAAAGTGCCGTGTTTGCACCTCGCAATATTGGGATTTTCTTTGAGGATTGAAGCGCAACACTTTTCGAATGTAAATCTTATTTTCCGCTTGAACTTAGCTGGTTTTAACTTTCACTTTTAATATATGAAATTTATAAATCAAATTGTTCAAAAATATTAAAGCTCGTCATGTAACTCTGATAGCCTATGTATACAGAGATTAGCTCTGACTGGTGTCGTGCAAAGTTACCACGAAACAATGGATTATGAACAAAGAATTGACAGATTAAAAATTTCTCGCTGTACCATACGTACAATGCTGTTGGTTGGAAAACACTCATCATGGCCAGAACATTTGAAAGGCACATAAGTGGCACACAGTAGAAGAATGAGTTTGAGAAACATCTTCTGGTCACTTCAATCTAAAAAAAAAAGATAAAAATTTGCTGATACAACTGTGCCTTTCTAAAGTGTGGCTACCACTCCAAAAATCTGTGAATCGATGTCATCATCAAGCCCAGGTTCCACAGCACGACAATTGTTCGAGAGAAAAAGAAATCTAGCAATGTGATTGGTTCGCTTGTGAGTTTTTTGCGGCAAAATATTTCGTAAGCCATTCACATTCTTAGAAATATTTTTGCTCGAACAAAGTCGCGCAGTGAAAAACAGGCTTAAAAGCTCGTTTACACTACGCGAATACATTTGAGCAAAAAATGAATCTTGCAACGTGATTGGCTAGCTTTCGCCATTTTCGCGGCGAATTATTTCGCTAGCTATAATCACGTTGCTAGCTTTATTTATTGCTCGAAGAAATTTGCATGGTGGAAAGCGGGCTTAATCAGGACACTTTTCCGAAAATGGGTACGCTCGTAGAAGCCTCTATACTAAGCAGACACCTCGCTAGTAATGTAGGGTCGCATTTCTAAAGACCCATTTACACAGGCAATTTTTTTGATGCGATTTTTCTCTTGTTGAACGATGTGATAAAGTAGATAACTGGCGAATATACTTGGTCCAACAATTTTTTTAATGCACTCGCCAATCAACCTTCTCGATCACATACGCGAAGAGGAGAAAAATCGCAGCAAAAGTCGCCCGTGTAAACGGTCCTTAGAGAGGGGACATGTTGCAATTCCATTACAGTCACCTTCTATCATTTATAACCGGCGCGTGCGAAGCGTGCATTTTTTCTGGGTTGTAGCTGCCAATCCTCGACAGCGCAGGTTTAAAATTGTACCCTCCTCCAGAGCCAGGTTACTTAAAAACCGATCAGCTTAACCCGGGCTTAACGTAAATATGAAGCAAACTTTTCAACTGCTTGTACATAAACTTGGAAATGTTTCGCCACACATTTTGTCTGGATCAATAGGAGTCTCGATTTGGAAGGTTTTGATACAAAAAGCCGCACAGAAACGCGCAAACTAAAACAGCTGATTTTAGTCCAGGGTTAAGAGGAAACCTAGCAATTTGAAGATGCCAGTTGTAATTGATAAGGAACGAAGATCGCTGCCAGGTCAAACACCGACTTGCTGGAAGCAGACAGAAAACCCGGTGACAGAAAACAGACAGAAAACCCGGCAGAGACTGAAGTCCTCAAAGTTCAAAGTACTTAAATATATCAGATTAAGACAACAATAAGTGTTGATAAGGAGACAGCATCAGCATTCATTGTTTTTAATAAATAAATAAATACATTGAAGTTTAGTTTAGCTCTTCGCAGTACAAGTACTGAATTTTTTGAATAACAACTTGTAAGTCAAGAAGACTCGTAGTGCTCGACTGCTCATAGATAACCCACACATAACTCTTCCTATTGACTCTTCTGTTGGTCAAAAGCATAGCAAGTAACTCGGCAAGTAATTCCCATAAGGATCGTCACATGGAAAGAAGTGTGTCTGAACTTGTTCGAAGATGTTTTAAAACATGCATGGACGACGAGTGACGATGAATATTGTTTAAAATTATAATAATAAATTGCGGTCAGTCTTTAATAGACAATAACTTATAACTACAGTTCATCATGTGTTAGCACATGCCTTCATCGTGGTCATCACTGATTAGTGCAGTTGAACGTAGAATAGGGTCAGGGTAAAACGCGGATACGGACGGACGGATGGATGGATAGATAGTGACGGACGGACGGACGGACGGACGGATAACTTACTTTTCTACAAAACGTAATTTAAAAGTCATATCCGCGTTTTATCCTATAGGGTAAAACACGGATATAGTATAGAATATGCTTTTCAGGCGTTTTAAAGTCATATTCGCGTTTTATCCAATAGGGTAAAACACGGATATGGTACAAGAAGTGATTCTTTCGCATTTTTAAGCCCCATCCGTGTTTTACCCTTTCGGGTAAAACGCGGATATGATCCAAAACGTTATTACCTCGCACTTTTAAGTCGCAATCTTTTCAAGACATACTAGCAACTTACATACCTATTATTGAATATGAATTATTCTTGTATGTTATTAAATACGAAGAACTCCAACTAAGCTCTTAGAACATGGCTAAGCACAGTCATAGCTGCATGAGAAGTATAATAATATCCTGCTTCAAACTATCCTTTAGCAAACGTTTTTCTAATGCACTTTTACATTTACTCATGTTATTTAAGAAAATACATAACAATTAACTAAACAACAATTGCAATTGTTTTGAAGCTCAGATGATGCAAATTTTGAATACGCATACCAAATTGTTGTAAAACAAAACGTGGGGCACTGTGAGTTATGGCGTTATCTAACTTGCTACTTTAACACAACCAGGATGGAAAAAAGGCTGTTTTAAAAGAATGCATTTTACATTTGAATCACGGCTTCAAAACTGAAGTTACGCCCTTACAAATTTATGTCAAACATGCTAGTTGTAACTTTTTCCAACGTTGTTTTGACGGCACGCTTAACGGAAGCTTACAAATGATGGTATCTTTTTGCGCATCAAAAACAAGCTATCAAGGTGTGATTCAATATTGGGTGATTCTGTTCTAAAAGCTTAGTTGGAGTTCATCATAATTAACAACATACAAGAGTAATTCATATTCATTAATAATAACTTGATAGTGTGTCTTGTAACGTTTGCGACTTAAAAGAGCGAGATAGTAACGTTTTGGATCATATCTGCGTTTTACCCTATTGGATAAAACGCGGATATGACTTTAAAATGCCTCAAGAGCATATTTTATATTATATCCGTGTTTTACCCTATTGGATAAAATGCGGATATGACTTTAAAACGCCTGAAAAGCATATTTTATACCACATCCTTGTTTACCCTATTGGATAAAACGTGGATATGACTTTTAAACGCCTAAAAAGCAAATTTTTTTACCATATCCGCATTTTACCCTATTGGACAAAATGCGGATATGACTTTTAAAATATGTTTTGTAGAAAAGTAAGCTATCCGTCCGTCCGTCGCTATCCATCCGTCCGTCCGTCCGTATCCGCGTTTTACCCTGACCCTCTCGCAATCCAACATTTAATAAACTGTCCAGAATATTTTGTCGAATATAATACTGATCAATCATGGTTACATTGGCAGGTCATAATATAATACAAGCAGCTGCTAATATGAACAATTTGTGAACTAACATCACGGAAAGTGCATCAAATTTTTCTGAGTCAACAATTGTAAGCTCAATTTATACTGACAGTGAGACTCAGCGAAGAAGGGCATGAATTTTTATCGGATATATTGATGAAGAACTTCATTATGTGTTGACAACACAAATTTTTTTTCCGTAGACAGTCGGGCACATCAATGATGGTCGGGCACATCATAGATCTGCGCCCAAAAGTACAGCATTCAGCGGTTACTCAAAAGAGTCTTTTGCAATCTTCGTCCATCTTGCCAAATCTTGCGCGTAAATGGTAATTTTTTAACGTGTAAGTGAGAAGAATAACGAAGATGACAGAGAACGAAGAAACATCTACTTCAACTTTGAAATCCAGCAACTTTTCTGGATATCATGCTTTTTATCAAAGTGTTGCTGTAAGCATATGTTTCACAGTTATAGTTTGTCGTTAGTTTTAATACGAAATTGTTTGCCTAA
>JAODVM010183271.1:0-14051 GCA_025400095.1 Phenganax marumi
GTATTATTATTATTATTATTATTAGAAGTCGCTAACAAAATCTGTGCAATACTCACCGAATCTTTTTATTAATAACCCGGCCTCTCAGCCTTTTGAGCGCATCTTCATATACTGGAGAATTGTATTCGAATGATGTTTCTTCAAAAGATAAGGAAGATGAACGTATGTTGATTGATTTTGCCAGTTGCTTGATTATGCAGGGTGGGTGGTGGGGTCGAGAATCGATGTATAACGGGTATTTGGCTTGCGGAATGGTTGGTAAGTCCTGTCTTTGAGATTTAGGGTCACGTCAAGAAAGTTCAGTGTGTGGTAGTTTATTTCGGCAGTGACTCTTAGCTCGTATCTGTTTAATATTTCATGCAACTGTTTTCTTGCTAATTCATGTACCATCAAGAAGACTATAAGTCATCGTCTCTATACAATCCGACGTCATTATCTCCGAATTTACAAGATAGTTTACTTCACAAAATAAACCGGTTTCTTTGCCATGACGTCGATCCGGTCGTCATTATCAAGATTATATGAAATGTTCTTAAGTTCACTATTGGTTTCGTTCCTTAAATCTTCATCTCCGGTTTTATAAGACTTGGTAGTGTTTTCTGTAAGTAATTTATGGTAATTTTGGGGAGAAGATAATTTCGTAAATATTTCTTGTTTTGTCTGCAAATATCAGAAAATTTTGTGACGAATTCACTTTTTTCATGTCGTTTCCAATTTTTTTGAGGGACTCGTCATTAACATTTCCGAATTTAATGTTCGAGATAGGGTCGATACGGTCGTCTTCAAATGCTTTCGTTTCTGGCAGTAACACTTGGGGCGCTGTTTTTTGTAGGAAGACCATATTTGTAAATTTTCATGTTCGTGTAACTGTTAAGGAAAAACTACGCTTTCCATCTCAATCGTTGAACAAAACTTTCACCTTTATGAGTTGTCTTTCATACTGGTGGTCTCAAATTTGGCCTCAAATACAGCGGTGAAGTTATCGTCCAGGGCACTTGCCATGACACAAGGACTTACGCCAAAATCAGTGGCTTCAAGCCTAGGTGGGATATTGGTATTGTCTCTAATCAGTGGCAAAACCAAGTCTTGCCTAAAGCTTGTTTGCAAATTTCTACGACGGAACAGGGCTCTCACAACCAAACTTAAGAATTCCTTAGATTGACCTAAAAAATTCTCAAAATTTCCCCAGGTTTCTGTAAAATTCCTTAGACAAATAACATAGTAACATGAAATATTCCCATAAAAAATTTACCTGAAAATTGATAAATACACAAGTTTCAAAAATTAATAATTTATACTAAATATGATATTGCTCTCTTTGCTCAATGTATAGAATAAATCATTCCTTTTGAACTTTGGCAGTTGGCACTGCTATATTGCTACTACAGTGAAATGAAGGAAAGTTTCGGTGCATCACTCAAGTTGCAAATCAAATTATGAAACGTAATAAATATTATGTATACATGACTTTAAAAAATTCCCCCCAAAAAAGCAATTCCCCAGATTGCTCCCCAAAACTCCACCAATTTCCCCGTTTTGGTGAAATTTCCCCAAAAGTGAGAGCCCTGCGACGGAAAAACCCTTACTCGCACCAGTTTTTTTCGCAACTTTTTCGGCCGCCGTATCGGAAAAAAGCTCTGCTTATGGTCGCTATTATAGATTGTTTAAGCCACCTGTCTTTGATGAAAACAAAGCCGGCCTTCTTTATGTTGAAATTGAAGAATTTTGTCAAGTGGGAAGAGAGCTTTGTTGATTAGCGGCCAAAGGGGGTTTCCAATTTGGTTGTTTTACATGGACTTTGACATAATGCGCAAATAGTCTCAAAGATCGTAGTTATCGTGTTTAGAGTTACCCGTGTTAAAAATATTGAACGACGATTGCCGCTACAAAAATATTCAACCACCGTTAACTGAAATTTTACGCCTTTTTAGTAATTTCTCTCAATTAAATTTGCTTTAGTCGAACCCAGGCTCTTTCGCCGAATCACGTTCGGCGGGAAAATAGAAAACATTGACGAAAATTAGGTGATTTGAGTCCGTTTGACTTTTGCGCTGAAAATAGTGCAGAAAAAAGCTTTTAAACTCTTGCATTTTGCCGTCTAATTCGTCAATTATATTCACACAACTTCAACAAGTGGACAAAAGGTATGTTTATTCTTAATTAATTTGCATATTGAGTATTTTTAACAAAAATATATATCATGTAATTTTGCAATTGTTTAAAATTTCGTTTTAGAAAGATTGAAAACCTGTTTATTTTTCAAAAACGTAGGCTTCTTGTTTAAAAGCCTGTAAATTTTACCTTAACGTGAGCGGTACTCACTAAAATCTTGGGATATTTTAAGTTTAATGCTTTACCTTCATCGTGTCTCACGTAGAGCGCTCACAGTACAATTTTTGCCTTAAGATGAGTTTTGCTCCACACTTTAATGAATCTATTTCGGAGTCACAGATGACTCCTAATAAAAGAGAAATGGAGACATCGCAGGAACCGTCTAAACACTCCGCCAAAAAGCGCAAAAGTCCGTTTGGGGTAGGCCTGTATATGCCAAAAATTCATTGCACTTCACATGTTTTTTCATAGTGGTATTCATTGTTTCCTCATTTGTTCGTAGTTTTAGTTGGCTGGTTATAGGCTGGTTAATGAGACAATATTTTTATTCAGAACGAGAAACGTGTAAGAAATGCACCCGAGAGTGCTTTTGAAGAACAAGAATATAGTCAAGGTATTGATGTTACTTGCTCTTTGTGAGCTTTATCATATCGCGCCTAGTTACTTAATTTTCAGTCTATTAGTTTGCTCCTTTTGCGCTTAACTCTTTCCGCAGAAGATTTCATGAGTTCACCTTGTAAGCCTGGAAATAACTTGATGGCTGAAAGACCTATGTCCATGAACAGTTCCTCACAAATGGAAGATATCATGAGAAGTACGGAAGATACATTTGTGCTGCAACGCTTAGTTGCTCGTGGTAGCTATTTCTGTTTAGACTGCACGCAGGTTATCGCCGAACTTTAAAAGCATATTCTAATGACTCTAGCTCTTTCACTGCACACGTTTCATTTACCTTTTAAGAGCTTGCACAAGATGCTAAGATGACAGTGATGAAGTGGTTACCACTTTTCGGGTAAGCTTGCAAATTGAATAAGACGTATTGTAAGAAGGACTGGACAGTTTTTTGGAAATATTTTCATAATCAATGTGAACAAGTCTTACAACAGTTCAGTTCACTCTGCGTAACCCGCTCAGTTGCATTGGAGCACTCGACAAAAGGTTTAACTGAGTCCAAGTACGCCATTAGCCACTTATGTATGTGTTATTCTACGGCCCCCTTTTTTCGTTGGGAGAAGAACGGCGTACCAATCGCCCGAGCTAAACTGTTATATTCACTTTACGTACATCAAAACTAGTTTTGCTTCAATATGAATATATTTTGAGACGTATAGAAATCTTTGTGGACCCGTATGTGCATGCTCAGCAAAATTGCAAACCTTTCATGTCAGTGTGTGGTATATATCTCTTTCGTACAGTGAGAGTGAAGCATTTGAAGCATGCTGTGCAGGTAGACTGGACGAAATCTTAAAACAAGCTTTGGATTTGGAACAAAATCTGATTGAGCAAAAGGAATGTCTACGAGCTCGAATGAAAGCGGTTTCTAGAACACTACAAGCGTCGTAATTTAGATGGTTTTAAACATTGCCGTATTTATGTCAAGTTTAGGCTTTTTGAGTTACCAATTGTGGTCCATCTGCAATGATACGTTTCTCCACAAATGATCGAAAATGATGTCGTTCCAGCCTGCAGATTATACTTGAAAAAGAGCGATGTTATAGCATACTTTATTTTGCTGTTTGTGTCCGAAAGCTAATAATATCCTTTTAATACTTGCTATTAAAAATAACAAAATAATGTATAACGTCATTTAGTTTTACAATGCAGGGGCCGACTTTTGGCTGTGGAAAGCCTCTTGGAGAAAGTCAATAAACGGACCCCAGTTTGCTGCATTCTGGTAAAAAAACCCTCCAAAAGTAAGCAACGAAAAAACAAAAGTCGTGCTTTAAATGTAGTAAGATATAGTCTTTCGATTTTACTAAGATTCGTTGGAGGAGAAAGTTGTTTCGATCTCAATAATTTCAGTTCGTGACGAGATGCATTTATATTGTCACGACTAGCATTCATCATTTGTCTTTTACGCCTGTTCGCGGGCTGCCTTTCTTGCTTTAAATATTCGCCAGAAGTTTTTTATGATATATTTGAGACAAAATACTAAAAGTTAGTGTGTTAGAAGCTCAAAACAGTACAAAAACTACTCTTCAACTTTGCTAAATGCTCTGAATGCACTGTAGTACTAGTAACGAAAGTCGCGCAGGGTTCATCATAAATCAAAGGTGTTTGTCACCCGTCATGCATGGTCTATAAATAGAACACTGGGCATATTCAGGTTGGCAGATGTGGCTTGTATAATAATTATACCTCTTTCTCTTGTGTCGTTTGGACGTTTTGATGGCCTTTATTGTTAAAAGCACATTGGAGATTGACGGAGGATACTTTCGTTTTTCGGATTAAGCGCAATAAGCGTTAGTCGAGCAAAGTTTGGCCCTCGTATACCGTGCTGTTCACCTGCCACATAGTATGGGGCTATATAGACTTTAGTCTATATAGGCAGGCCATTCCCATGTATTCAGTGCTTTTGGAAGGCGATCGTTGAAAGTAGAACGCTATATCTTGCTATTTATCTATGGAATCGTCCGATGAGAGTCAAGGTTGGTACAAACAAATGAAACTTTAACATAGAATCTTCACATTTCGGTATATTGTTGATTCAAATTGACAGCATCAAAGTGTTGCAGACCCCCATCGGCTTATCCGTAGCACATGTATACTATTCACTGTTTAGATGATTAGTACTTTGTTTTTTTGTATTCAATACCCTGCTATTAAGGTTCTATAACATCCTGCTTGGCTTGACCTATGAATAATTGGGAATTTGGTAAAAAATCACATGTGTGCCATATTTTTGTTTTGAGCGTCATAAGCCGATTAATTGCATATTGCTAGGTACAACCGTTTGCTGTATAACTATGGTATATAAAAAAACGACTCTAGGTGTATTCCGATATTTCCAGTACAGCAGAATTGAGTGGATTTCACATTATTATTATTTTGAGTAAAGTACTCATTCCCTACTCATATTGGCTCATCTATTTTTTTTATAAATAACGAAGTTTCTTTTATTACTTAATGCTTCTAATATAAAAAAGTCATAATAGACACTTTGACGGACATTTAGCTGTTCTTAAATCATCATTATATTTAATGCATATATCAACTTAATGTTTAAGAAACGTGATGTTGGTGAAACAAATTTATGTATTTTATACTTCTGAGCTTGGCAAAAGTTGAATGCTAGAGAGCTGACATTAACAGTCAGTGGGTTGAAAGGGGGAGGGGAAGCTAGATTGTCCCTGAATGTGGAAATAGTTTGTTAATGTGACATTGCAGTCAACCTGGAAAGCCAAGAACTCCTTTCTAGCTACACATTCGTAACTCAAACAAATACGTAGCCAACTGAGTGTATAATTGCCAATGTCATCCCAACGTTATCATGAGAGTGGAGTGCAAAGTGTCATGTTAATTCTTCAAATGCCTTCCTTGTTAAAAGGAAATTTGCAAGATAGCAATTTTTTTAACAATATGTATGTGATTTAATCACAGATATAACAAACGCCTTACACTAAAAGGTAAAATAACTAGTTGTCCAGTACATTAGATAAGATATTATAGTGTAGATAGGCATATTAGACTGCACTGGGATGGAGACTGCAGTATAGTCTTTTTAATTATCTATCAAGTGTCAGGAGTCTCACCCAAGTGGAAAAAATTGACTGGCATTAGAAAAGGATAAATTACAACAAAGTACTGTTGGGGGGTATTTCCATTAGATATGTAAGTTAGAAAGAGAAAGTGTTGGATTGTGGAAGAAAGCTAAGTAGCACCATATGTTTGACTATGCCTAGCATTTGTCACAATATGAGACTCTTGGCCAATTTACATTACATTTACTTTTTCATGCAATACAATGAGGTATCAACATTTTCGCTTCATGGCTGGGCGTCTGACTTACTTTTTGGTTATGAGGGGGGAGTACTCCAAGTTTTTGTTATTGGGGCGTACTGCAAACTAATAGTTATCAGGTATTCCAACCCAGTCCTTTTTAGCACGAGTTTTTTTTGAAAATTGAAATAGCGTTGGCGTCTTTTCTCACAATTAAAGTATTTAGCGTTCTTGACTTCTTATTTCGAAATAAAAAAGGTACGAATGCGTACAGTGGTAAGCCATGAGCCATGCACATTGGTGAAAAATAAGCCATGCACAACGGCATGCACAATTGACAATGGAGCAAAATGTTCACGTTTTGAGCCTTGGGTACGAGGCGCCAAACATGACAAACCGTATTACATTTACGTGATATATATTACTCAAAAATATATTGTAGAGGGCAATATGCACGGTATACAACTCGTGATATTCGTTAGAACTCTTGATATAGGTGCTCGTGGTATAGATTAGAACTCGTGATAAATATTACAAGTCGTGATGTATATCACACGCCGTGAATATATATCGTAAAAACTCGTGAACCAGCGGGCGCGAATATGCCAAACGGCGTTTACTTGATGTTGCTTATATATAGCTGTATTCAATATGCAGGGGGGACACAACGACCCATTATTCCAAACTCAGAAATAAATTAACATTAACCTGGTGCAGAACTCACCTAGACAGACGTCTACGCCATGATGTTTTTTTCTAAGTCTATACCATGGTCTATACTGACTTGGCATTCTATCATTCTACTGCCTGTTAACATGGCTATTGGGGTTATAAGGATTATAGGCTATAGAATGTTTGATTAAGTATGTATTCTTATCACTTATGGCTGACTGATTCACGCTTTCTTTGCTCAATCGCAAAGAAAGCGTCCTTAATTTTAAAGTCTTATTGTACAAAAAAATGCTGGAAAACTGAAGATTACAACCGACCAAGACCTTTTGTTCGTTCAAGTTCGGTCAAAACGCTGTTTGTTAATTTTTCTTGAAACACAAGGAGCAAAAAATATAGCAGCGCAAAAAGCTGTATGCCAAAAATTAATACATAGCTAGGTTGTTTTTCTACATTAAGCAAAGGAAGCCAGTTGAAAGTTTTAAACTTGATAAAAAAATCAAAAACAGCGTTTATTTGCCTCCCCTGCGATTTCATGTGGCCGCCGAGATAGGAAATGGCAGTGAAGGCAAATACACGCTGTTTTCGAATTCTTGGCTTTAAAGCACTCTACTGGCTTACTTACAAATGGCTTTTTGATCGAGCTTGTACGGAAGGCTTTCGGTCTGTTGTAATCTTTTTTGTCATTTTTTATACAATAATACGTAAGAAAGCGTGATTCTGACCTTATTCCTCAGTCAGACATAACTGATAAGAATAAATATTCCATCCATCAAAAATTCTGTACAATGATTATTGCCCTAATATTAGAACAATGCAGTAGAATAGCATACCAGGTCAGTATAGACTGATAAAAAAAAACATTGCATTTCGTAAGCTATGTTGGTGCCTATCAGATGAATGTTAATTTATTTCTGAGTTTAGAATAATGGGTCGTAGCCCCCCCCCCTTGCGTATTAAACATAGCTGTATATAAGCCACATGAAATAAACGCTCTTCGACATGTTTACGCCCGCTCACTTGCTGTTTATAACGTCTATCACTAGTTTTTACGATGAAAATTTCGACGTGTGATACTGATATATATCACGAGTTGCAATATTTATCACGAGTTCTAATCCCACGAGCACGTTACGATGTATATCACGAGTTCTCACGTACTTCACGAGTTGTATGCTGTACATATTACCACCAACAATGTATATATTTTTCAGTA
This sequence comes from Phenganax marumi, assembly GCA_025400095.1. Lineage (NCBI taxonomy): Eukaryota > Metazoa > Cnidaria > Anthozoa > Malacalcyonacea > Clavulariidae > Phenganax > Phenganax marumi. Next base: position 7,937 of record JAODVM010183271.1, read on the forward strand.
ATTTATATCACGTAAACATAGGCGTACGGGCTTAGAAATTTTGGGGATGGGGTGGATGGTAATCCGCCCGACCAGCGCCGAAGGCGCGCGAATTTCTAGAGGGGTGCGGGTGCATGCTCCCCCGGGGAAATTTTGAAAACTAGAGTCTCTAAAATGCTATTTTCTGCGTTATTTGGGGGGGGGGAGATTTTGTGCATGGAGCAGGTAAAGAAGTGAGATAAAATATTGGGAATATCACTGCAACAAGGCCAAGTGTAATGATTATTTTAGTGTCTTAAGTACGTAGCGATTTGATTTTTCCGTTAATAATATTTGTTCTTTGGAAAGAACAAATTTTTCTCAGATAAACAGAAAGATTGCCCGACTCTTTAAGTACAAATTGCCCGAATAATTAGTATTTGTGACTAAATTGGGGTGGGCGGGAACCCCCCCCCCGCCTTGTACGCCTATGCACGTGAATGTAATACATTTTGTCTTGTTTGGCGCCTCATACTTGGGTGTCAAGCGTAATACGACTATACAGTCTTTGCTCTTTAAATGAAAAAATAAAGTTTTGAAACACTTGTGCGTTCAGTTCATCATCACTACTCGCCGTGCTTAGCATTATTTTGTTTGTCATTGTTTGTAGTGTCTTTGAATATAATTATTATAAAATGAAGCACAACAGTTTATAAACAATATTAAATATACAAACTATGCCTATTCTTGTGTTGTTTGGAAAGTATACATAATCGTTAGAACTACAGCGGGATATATAAAGAGTAAACAGTCCAGTCAGAGGCTTATATTACATTCGTAGATACAGACACTGTTACTTCACAGCGTGTGACTGGTGGCAGGCAGACGGCGAACAAGGAAAAGCCAGGTACTGCAGAAAACGCTCCTGCGAGATGATTCATACAATGATTGCATTTTGAATTTCATTACAGCAGTTTCAAAGGATTCGCGAGTGCCGACTAGAAAGCTCTTAAAATACTTTTTGTTTTGACATGGCAGCGTCGTTGCCAAGCTCTTTTTGGTGGCTTCATTATTTGCATCATATTTCAAAGTTTCCAGTCTTGTTTAAACCGTCTCAATTTTGCCCCAAACGTCAGGCGCAAAACGACATTTTCAGATTATAAAATCATGTTTCAAAATATATTGAAACTTTTGCAATCGTATTCAAGTCGTGCACCCCTTCTTTTTCACGACTTTTTTTGAAAATTTAATTCTACCGTCCCAAACTTAGCCTACGCATAGACCCTACTGTTTCTCAGTAGGGTCTATGCAACTACGAGCAAAAGCTTGCCCCCGCCTAGCGTCATCCATTGGCGCATATGCATAAATTATAATGCGTTTATGTAAAATATGCATTGAAATATGGCGGTGTCTAGAGGCAGAGGCAGACTGGGCATTTACTTTCTACTTAGACACTTATAAAATGAATGTGTTACTGTCATCTTTTGAAAATTACACCTGTATACTGCGTTACAAATTACCTGCAACGAAACATGACATAATTTTTTAAAAGACGATGTGAGAAGAGAGCTAGAAGAACTTAAAGTCTTGTTGCGGCCAACCCTAAAATGTTTGTGCAAGTCATGCCTGTCACAGATTAGAAAAAGAAAGGGGATGAAAGATAGACTGCAGGAATTAGATAATTGTATCACAACTGTCCACGAAGCAGTCCTTATTGAAACTTATCTTCGTCAATCATCACTCTGCCTCTCGACGCCGCCATATTTCAATGCTTATTTTACATAAACGTATTACAATTTATGCGCATGCGCCAAAGGATGTGACGTAGGCGGGGGCAAGCTTTTGCTTGTAGTTGCATAGACCCTACTGAGAAACAGTAGGGTCTATGCATAGGCTAAGTTTGGGGCGCCAGAATTAAAACTTTCAAACAAAAGTCTGGAAAACGGGCCTAACAGTACACTGCCATGCAGTCGGTTCTGGATGACCGTTCGCTCCTTGTCGATTCCCAAAGCCTTACCTCACGTAAAAATATAGGTTTGTCAAACGCTTCAACATTTGATTCGAGAGTATTTAAGAAATTAAACATCTCTGATAGTGGATCATTATAGATTTAAATGAAATATTATTTCAGTCGAGCCCAAACGACATTCTTATGCTTTGTAAATTCAACATTTTTGCTATGATTTTGTCACAATTTTGTGCGTTAGCACAACCAAGTGTTTTGGCTTTTTGTTAGCTCGAAATTGTGTGAATTGGTGATTAGCTTTCGACTGTAACGAGGAAAACTGAAGTGAAAAAAGTTTTCTAGTTGGATAAACATACAGCTAAAAACATGGCCAAAACCGTCACTATAACCAGCGCTCTCTTCAACAACAAACATATTAAAAAAATATAAATTTTGCGAGGCAAAATAGTGTATTTAAACTCACGTAAAGATAAAAGAGGCTGAAAATTCAATACGGTCCACAACTAGAGTATCTTAATTTCAAGAAATACTAAAGCAATCGCGCCTTAAAGCAACAACACCATGCACCTGTTGTTTTTTTGCGTGCGTTTAGATTTTCGCAAGTATTTCTTTCGAAGCATTTTAAAGGCCTTCGTCTTTTCGGTGCAGATTCCTGCTCGTAAAGCTTTCGATTTTCTTGAACTTTCGTCTACAAGTAGCGAAAAGCTTTCTTGTTATGCTTCACCAAGTACAGCCGATTCTGTTTGACCGAGAAAAAAGACGCCTTCGCATGCAGAGCACGTTAAATTGGGTTGTTCAAACTTTACCGTTTCTAGGATGACACGCGGTAGCGTTTCTAAGAGGTTGAATTACAGTTAGCAGTTGAATCGTGGCGTATACACAAGAAAAGCCGATTTTTTCAAAACGGAAAGCCCATTTCACCAAACAGAAGATGTGATACTATAGACGATATCAGATAAAGCTAGGAAGGGAAGCAATAAAACACGGGTGTTTTCATTGACATTCTGTCGATGTAACGGACATGTTTGAAGTTTCCATTGCAGTAAATGGCTTCTATATTCAACACGCCAACGTACAAACCCCGCCACTTACAAACGTTATCCACATGCATGCTGAAACGGTAATTTTTGAGCAACCCAACGTGCTTTGTGAACGAACGCATCTTGTTTTACGGTCAAAGGGAATCGACTGCACGCAGCAAATAGTCAAAAATCAGTGGGTAACGAAAATATATGACTCCTCCACATTTTTCACGTTTTGAAGCAAAAGCTGCCTCCTACCGTCATTCATAGAGGACGTACATTCTATATTGCAAGTTGTCCATTCGTTGAAGCAAGAAATAAATCTAGCGATGTGATTGGCTTGAAAATATATCGCCGCGAAAAAGTCTTAAATGAACGCATCACGTTGCTAGATATCTTTTTCCCTCGAACAAATTCGCGCAGTGAAAAACGGGCTTAAAACGTGCTCTTGAGAATTGATTTTTATTTCGCCAATCAGCGTAGATCGTTGCAATTTGCCCCGTGTAGCAGTTTCATATCAGTAATGCCAAACAGAGGTGTTAGCTGCGAGATGCTACAATGAGCCCGTCTTTTGAGTGGGTCAAATACAATGTATTTCGAAAAGTTTAAATATTACAAATTCATAAAAGTTTACAGGACCAGATACGATACTGGCTACGTTGCTGTAGCCAAATAGAGTAACAAAAACGGTTTTATCTGCTTTCTCAAGTTGCACTGTTCTTGCATGGGATGTCGATATTTGCAATTTTTGTTACCTCCGGTTTAGGTGTCCCTCCTCTATCTGGGCTGAATACCGAGCTTGTGATTCCGACTGCAGTTCAGCTCGAAGAATTGCTTAAACAAGGCTTCCCACCGCAGCTTGTTCTTCAACAGTTGCAGTTGGCACAGGTATTTGCGCATAGTTTTGAATAAAGATGTAAATAATAAGAGGAATAATTTTCCATTCTAGTCTTCAACCAAAACTTTTTTTATTAGCTTTGTATATAGTGAAATGATTGAAGGAAAGGACATGAGTTCCTTATATGTCTTACTAAGAACTTGCATTTCTACATACTTACAAGTGTTACAAGACTATGTAATACATGAAAACCGCAATCTAGGGCGGTCAACGAAAGGCGACTGTTTTTTATATTCCAATATGATGCAAAATCTTTTGTGATAATTCCTTGTTATCCCTTTTTTCGTCTGCATTTTCGCCCGACTGCGTTCTCGCAATTCTCTCTAATTGCTTTGGGTTTGCGCGGCAGCCGCGAAGAAATTAAGGACCGCATAACTGGGATAAACACTATACTACTATAGTAAAACCATATTTTCCCCATACGCTAGCCTCATCAACACAAAGCTGATTTCCATGAGGGACGTAGACACTACACATAAATTAAGATATTTGGATAGTATACAATATAAGACAGAATTATACAATCATGCATAAATACAAAAATATTTACAAACACACATAGCTAACTTAAAATTACAAATACAGTTCCATATATACGAGAAGAAGCTAGGATATCAGCTTCAACTCATTCCTCGATCGCAGTAGTGTCTTGCATGAAAGACCCTAGAGTTGGTGCAGTTTTAGCCTCATATGGTAAATTATTCCATGAAAGGTCCTGTTCCTGTAGAAGTGTCTATTTCATCTATTTTGTAGCTGGCGCAACAACAGTACCCCGAGTACTACAAAAATTTTATAATAAACCAAGGGCTAGGTCAAACTAATGCTGTTGTTGTAAAGAGTGAAAGACATGACACGGACGATGTAAATGAGAAGCCTACGTGGTCAGAGGAAGATGATCTTCGATCACCTATTAAAGTGAAGGTTTGTCAGAAAGAAATTTCTGTTGTATAGTTTCTACCGATATTTATGGTGGAGATGATTTTTTACATGCATGCAATGAAATGTATTTAGATGCGCTACTATAGTAACAGAGAAACAGATTTTGATAAACGAAATTGCGATACCACGGCCGAGAAGCATAATATATTTTGTAAAGGCAAAAGGTTGTAAAATATAGAATATCGAAGTTTGCAAATTTAGTGTATTTTTGTATTTAATTTGGGCGGAGATTTGTAGCAGTTTTAAGCCGAAAATGACATCAAACTGTAGTCTATAATGCAAATTGCCGGATAGAATCTCTATAGAGAGGCCTTGTTTGATATGAATCCTGCCTTGGCGCATGAAGGTAGCTCTGCAAAACTTATGTCTTCATTAATTATATATCTTCTGTAGTCAGTGGCAAACACGGCAATTTCATATGTTTACAGGAGTGCGATTTGAGCATTAATTGCACCTTTTCAGAGCTGTAATTGCACCCTTGTCCACAGCCAATGAAAATCATTTTAGTATTTACAACTAGCCAATCAGCATTCAGGATACAAAATATGAACTTTATTTCGTTTTTTTGCTGTATAAAAATTTTTAAAATGGTGGAATTGACAAAATTGAAAATTTTAACGTTTTAAGTTATATATTTCCTCTTAAAACAGTTGGATCACAGAAGATATTTAATTAATAAGGATAATAGAACGAATCAAGTCGTGCAATTAATGTCAAAATGATACTCGTGATTAACTAGGTTGATTTGTTAATCACGATTATCATTTTGGCATTAATTGCATGCACTGCTATTCGTTCTATGACAACTATTAATTTACCTGAGTATACGCTCTGCTAGAACTTGACGTTAAATAACGAACTATTTTGATGCATTCATTACAAATTCAGGAATGCATTTTGACTGTAGATTGAGCCAGCTGACTCTGATGATGATGATCGCGAGGACTCAGGACAATACAACGGTTTCCATGAATTGAAGAGCGAGAAACAACCAGAATGTATGATCACGCAATCTGTTAGGCCTATACAGTTGCTACAATATTTTTATTCTTGTAGATGAAATCGACATAATTTCTTTTGTTCTGTTGACTGGTAAAGTGCAAGCTGTGACAATGTGCACTGCAGTTTCACATATTGCATTTAATATTCATCAAACAAACGTTGTTATCCGTAGCGTTAGTAAGGAAAAGTGGAACTCGTTTCAGCTGGTTTGTGATGATCACACATGAACAGAAACTTTTTTTAAAACTCCAAGCATGCAAGAAGTTGTGTTTTTACCCAGCTTGCTCTAGGCTACCATACGTTTATGGTTTTTGTATTTACAATACTGTC
>JAODVM010183382.1:0-14049 GCA_025400095.1 Phenganax marumi
TATTTTGAAAAAATATTCCTTAATAAATCTTCAGTAGTTTCCAGAAACTACGGAAACTACCCTAGATCCGCCCCTGGCAGCTTGCTTGCAATCACTTACACAATATTTGAACTTTGATTGGGTCTGTTGAATATTAAATGTAATCTTGTCTCCTCTTTCAGTTGCTCTTTCTTTTAACTGTCTTAAAACTTCCTCATATATTACACGGTTATTTTGATTCTTGGTGTTAGTAAATATGAGTTTTCTTTGAAAGTGTTCATTACATGTGATGATGTCTACCAAATCATTGGCTGCACTACAACTCCATACAGCTTTCCTTCCACACGTTTTCTTCATCAGTTTTCTTTCTTTTGTGACATTCTGTTCTCATTCCACATCTGATTGCTCACTGTTTAAAAAACACACCAGGATAATTTGCATCAAATCCTAACCATCATTTCTATACTTAATGTCATTTGGGAACAAAATATCTTAACAAGATACATACATTAGTGCAGTTACATAACAATTTTGGCAAGCTTAGCAAATAGAATTAAAAAGTAACAAAAGTATGCTATATAGAAGACATAACAAAAGGATATCCTAGAAAATGCATTTTAAATTTTTGTTTACATTCACTTCAGTGGCTGTACCCACTGTCAGTTTGGTAAAAGTAGTAAGGGACATGAAGCGGTGTTAAGACCCCAAACATCACCTGGTATGACCTTTTATGGCCCACAAATTGAGCTATGCGAATGGCCCAGAAATACGAAAAACAATTTTCTACCCACTTGCATTGTGAAACTACACTATTTAGATGAACCTGTCTGTGAGCGCATCGCTTTTGTTTGATGTTTCCTGACGTGCTACTGGACTGGTAGTTTTCTTTTCTTTGTCAGCAACAATGGATACATAGATGCTGCAATCAAAACAGTAGCCAACTGAACTTCCAGCTACCCATCCTTTAATGGCTTCGTTGCTTTCAAATACCAAACAGCAATTGCAACAAATGTTGAAGACTGTATGCAAATATGTTTTGTTGATTCTCCCAGGTAATGCAACATCATTGTTCCTGCTGCTGTTTTGAATTTTCTCTGAAATATGAGAGGAAGCTAAAGAAGCAGCCATATTTCCGACAATTTGGGGGCAGCAATGGGTGAAATAAATATTGGAGCATGTGACACAATGTCATCTTTTTTCATCCTTATGATAACACTGCCTGGCATTTTCTTGCTTAAAAATTTACGACCCATTTGCAAGTTAGAGACACTAACCTGTAAAACGGGTTGATGATTTAAATTCACACATGCAAATGGTGGCATCGGAAACCACGTTGAACTTTGCATGCACAATGCGACCAAGTTGATCAAACTTGAGGTTGAGGTCGACCGCAATGAAAAACGTCAAATTTAATTGTTTCAGGCGTTGCATTTGGCATGAAAAAATTTAAACCATTTAATTTGATACATGCAAAATTTGACGTTTGAAACAAGACTAAGTGTTATATAATCTTGTATTTCTTAAAATTCTTACATCTGTCTTAGAAGACATCCCCTTGATCCCTCAAATAAGATGCCCTCTTCCAGATGTAGGTCCTTTTAGTTATGAAATTTAATTTCAAATCTTGCAGCATGATGTCAAGAAATTAAGAAATAATATTGAGAAAAGTAAGCCCGGAGGGACAAGAAATCTGACTATTGGAGAAAATACAATTGCTTGGCAACAATGGATAGATGCTTACCAGTGGGATCAAACTCTTTTCCATTTCATCAATGTTTAAGCATATACCACTTCGAACTTGGGTATGCATCGAAAATGATAAATCGCCTGGCAGAACGAGTTCTCAACAGTGATATGCTTAATCTTATGAAGGTACAATTTTTCTTGATGAATGCAAAATGTATGATGTGCATACAAATTGTACAATGTAATAATCTGTATGTATATATCTGTGAATATAAAAGTATATACTATATTTAGTATAGTTTTTGACTGTTAAAGAGTTTCCGGAGGCACCTTGATCAAGAGTTGGAGCATGAGACACATTGTCTGGATGCAACGATAGAGTTTCTTGAAGTGACCAGCAAACTCATTACAAATTTCTCAGTCATCAACCATATTTTCCAATGGAGACCTTCGATTTACAGTGAATGATAATTGCTTGAAATGGCTCAGAGCTTTGCAAACAAAGGTATCCATGCATGAAGATTTAAAGGCATCTGATCAAAATAAAATTTCTCATCAGAAAAGACAATGTTTGATGTTTCTTTTTTAATCATCGGGTTTAAAGAGTATTGCAAACATTCTTTCAAGAACCGTCTTGGTTGTTGTGTTGCTGCCCACAGAATTAACAGCAGCATTGTGGAAAATGTGTTCTGTCAGCAGAGAGGTCTCAATGGCCAAAATGACAACCCGACATATGCACATTACAAATCAACAATCAACAGCATTCTTCTGGGACAAACATCTATTACAAAAAACAGCAATACATGTTCTATTGAAAGCATTTTATTTTATAAACCTACAAAACTACAAGTTAACAGGAAAGAAACACAGAAAAAATAACTTAAAATGGGTGATAAATCATCGTAAATTGACATGTTTGTTTGCATTTGTCTACATTTCTTAAGATTCCAAGCCAATTAATTAATTGAGAATTGTAAAGTAGACATACTGATTACTCTTAGAAGTACATTTCCTCATAGGAATTTTCAATTTACCTTCTTTACCTTTATAAATGTAAGTAAAATTGAAATGTCATACTAACTGTGTACATAGTGTGTAAGTACCAGCTGATGATAGACACTAGACAGGATTTAAAATGTTTATAGCATATTATTCAAGTATTCAGGATTACTCATTTGATTGCAAGCTTTTATGTGATTGACAAGACATTCGTTTAGTTTCAATTTGTTCCAACTAGTAACATACTTTATACCATAAGCCTTGTAAATATGCTTGATTTCTTTTTTGGTGTATGCACTTGAATTAGACTCCAGGTCTCTTAGCAACCAGAGCAAGTAGTAATCTGTGTGAATCTTGCTTGTGTGCACTCTGATCTTCAGACAAACTGGTAACAGTAATTTTGTCATCCTTTTGTTGCTTGGCAGCTTTCTTTTCAACAACATGCTTACAATGAGCCTCGGTCGTTTTAACATTGTGGGCTCTTCTAAAATCCTTGAGAAATTGCCCACACCCCATGCGAAAATAATTCTCTACAAAATTAGAAAATAATTGTTCTAACAATTTGATGAACTTTTGGTAACCAAATAAATTCAACTATTTAACACAGATAACATCATTTTGCTTAACGGTAGGTATTGCCATGGCAACTAAATCTGACTTGTGTATATTCAATGTAGACTGGCATATGTTCCAGGTCCATGAAAAAGCAGAAAGTGTCATCACTTATATACACAGGAGCATTGTTTCTGTACTGTGTCAGGTCAATTACTTCCAAACTACTTGAGTCAGAGCTTCCACAAACGAATTTCAAGATTTCACGAGCTGGAGATGAAATTTCGTAAATTTTCCTCCAAAATATCTTGTATTTCCTGGTGAATTCCTGCAACTCATAAACACCCAGTGATCTACTTTTAATTTTCAAAATTCAACATAATATATGCCAATTAAAAAAAACACTACAGTACAGTATAGTTCTTAATATGGCAATAGCTGCTGTGGCTTGCTACTATAAACTACAAGCAACAGGTGAGTAAAATGAAGTTCAAAAACCAAATGTAAAAACACCACAAAGCAGCTTCAGACACTGCCAAGTAGTTTTGGCTTGATAGTATGTTGGTGTATACGTTCATAGTTAGTCTGTTTTCAAGTTTTCAATTAATCGTTTTTGCAGTGTGGTCACATCATCATCTGCATTTGCTTGCATGGCATTGTGAAGACCAAACATTTCCTTTACATTAAGTTGAACAGTTCTGCTGCTGCCTTCAGATGAGCTGTACTTTAAGATTGTCATCTTTGAGCTTAACAGAGCAAGTAAACTCTCATGCTTCAGCTCACATCGGTGATCAGTCTTGATCAACTTTAGATGGCTAAATACTCGTTCAACTGCTGCAAAGGAGTATGGTAAGGAGAGTAACACTTTGACAGCCTTAGCCAAATTTGGCTTGCCCTGTTCACCTGAAACGTTCTTTTCCTGAAGCACAAGTTGCCAAGATTTTTCAGCACTAAGGCTTTCGGCCAAATGTGGGTTGAGCAAGTGGCTTCTCTATTTTTTATCTATGGATTGCAAATCAGCAACAGCCAGGAAGGGCAATGTTCTGTACAATTCACTAAGTGATAGAATTTTCCGATTATATACCACGGGAAAGACAGGATAGAACATCAAGTTTCGTACAGTCAATGAACCTTTCTTGGATTTGCTTCACTGCTTCAATTAAAAAATCTCTACATTTAGAGTAGACAATGAGAATCCCAAGGTCACAGCTTCCACTCTTCTCTAATGGTATGCAAGGTACTGGTTGCTAAAACTCCAAGGTACACATTAGTTAGATCAACAATGCTTGTCATTTCTGGATGGGTCAATATCAAATGCATCAGTGCTTTTAACTTAAGCCACTTCCATAAAGTCTAAACATATGGCCTTCATCAATTTTGCCACTTCTGCTCTGGGCTTGTGCAGCAGTGGCATCTCACTCTGGGACAGATCATTAAAAGACACCATCCTCCCCAAATTATAGTCTGTAAACTCCAAATAGGCTTCAATGAAATTGTTATTTAAGCTACTCAGGATGGAATCATTGGTGTGAGTGGGATCTTCAATTACGACATTTGTGAAGTACTGTTTTAAAGCTGCATGTTGTTCCAGAATTCGCTTCACACATAACTTCATAGATGGTCACCTTGTATGACCTATACTATTAATGAAAATATGTGAATGCTAATTGAGGTAAATAAGGGGCATAACCGTAGGTAATGCACTATTTGCAAAATTGCTAAAATAGTTCTACATATGTGGCTAGAAACGTGAGAGCAGATCAAGGAATAAACTTTGCGCCACATCATGCACACTTAACGTGATTTTTCATACCTGGTTTTAAAATTTTCAGTTTAGCTAGGTCTAAAAACTCTTCAAACTCCTTGAAGGTCTCTATTCTCTAGCTAGACAAGCTAAAATGCGAAAATATATTTCTGCAAAGATCTTCAACAGACTTTGGAAGCTTCATTGAGGCATACGAACTACAGAGATGGATTAAATGCAACAAACAATTGATTGCGACAATCCACGAATGATCATGCACCAGCTTTTGAGCAACTGAATGATTGACACCGAACATCACATTGCAGCTATCTACACAGAAACTAATGACATTCACGCTGGGAAATTAATTCTATTTTCCTACCTCGCTCGCGGATTTGACCCACATGCGGGCACTTACAATCATTGTATGGCAAAATAATTGAGCGTTAAGCAGTGCAGTCATTTGGAGGAGACTAGTGCGAGCATAGAAGCACTTCCTGTTTACTAGTTGCCGCCATTTTAAAGAGGAGAAGGTAAGCTTCGATTTTTATATCAAATATACCTATACTTTTTTCGTTTGGATGTTGTAATGACTTTGGAAAATTAGCCCACAATGAAGGTTGGTTTTTGGACATGTACGTACCATTATTGAAGACAACATATTCGTCATTAGTTAGGCATTTGAGGAAAACTAAAACGATGCGATTTTTTGCTGATATCCAATGTGTGTTTCCTGCAAGTTTCATCCATTGAGGATTTATCGTTAAAAATTTTAACCGAGACAAGTATGACTGATCCCACTAGAATGCGGAAAAGGTTTCCCATTGGGGAAGGGTTTCGTCAGCTTAAGTATAAGCGTGATATTTGGTTCAAGCACATGAGTCAATACAAAATGTCCAAAATCAAGTGGATTGTGCCAAAAATAAGTATGAAGAGATAAATAAAGACAATGCTATGCTTGAGGGCAAAATTAACACTTTAAAAAGAAAGGTAATTACAACTTAAAATTTAAGGGTGTATATTTTTATATTGTTATCCACTAATGTTGTGGCACAATGTCAATCCCAAAGTTGTCATTTCACATACAGTTTTGGCAATTTATTAATTTCATTTACAGCGTGGTTTGCTTGAAAATGAGAAAGCACATGTGCCAAAAGGAACAACGTTTAATGTCATCCCTACAAAACTAGACGAGAACAACAGCGACAAAATAACGGGCATCTCCCATAATCTTGCACGCAAGAGAACGAAACTCACATATGCTGCAGTGCAAAACATTCACTCGAATGCCAAAAACACTGAAGATGAAGTAAAATCAGCTACAAAATGTGGACTTTGGGATACTTTGATTAAAAGTGTTAATAGTAAAGAAATTACAGCACTAAGTTCTTTGAACGTTTTCATGGCGATAAACTATCTAATAGAAAGTTTTGTGGAAACACTGATGACGGTCCGGGCTTACGGACCGAAAGCTCTGCACAACTAAATTTACGTGGTGTTTCCACAAAACTTTGTACTAGATAATTACAGCATTGTGCAAGAAATCTAGAGTATTTGGTAAGGATGTAATTCCTTTAATAGTTCAGTCATCGGTCGCAAGCTTTGAAAGTCTTCAAAAAACCTTATCAGATCTGTAAGTGCGCTCTATAGGGGAAGTATGTTAAGCAAAAGAAAATATTCTAGTGTACGCTCATCCAAAGTGTTTGACTATGATATTGTGCAGGGAAGGGCTGGTGTAATTCGCGCTCACTGCTCTTGTAAGGCAGGCAGTGGAGGTTATTGCAATCATACATTCGCTTTGTTATTGCAAGTGAATGATTATTGTTGCTCTGATGTCAAGGATATTCCGAGTGATGCAAGTTGCACAAGTCTTCCACAGAAATGGCATGTCCCTAGGGCTTCATCGATTTGTCCTTCGCCTGTGATGAGTACTCACTATGTCAAAGCAAAGACGAATCAAAATAGAAAGAGAAAAAGGGGTCCTGTTCGATGAAAATTATATGACGCTAGAAGCTTCAGTAGGCAGTTGGTTTTCCTATGACTCATGTAATGTCACAAGTAAGTTACTTTAAACAGAAAGAAAAAACCACCTCCATTTTCTTATTTACTTTCGGATCAGGAGCCAGTCATGCAAATCAATACTGTATTTGGAAATGTTCCCCTCGGATCATGTTTATCATATCAGTTGCAAGATTTTGGAAAACTGAACCAAAGGATTATTTCAAACTTTGAAACAGTGAAAACAGACAATGCTAAAAGATTGAAATGTGTAGAGTTTCAAGATGTTCCTATACTTGACGAAGAGATGGGCTACTTTAATGTTAATCAATTTGTTTCTAATTGTGAACATTGCAACATCGCAGAAGAATATATTAGTCATAACGTTGTGATTGGATTAGCAAGTGCTAGAAATTTGGAGAAGAACTGTTCTCCAAGGAGACTGTTTTGAATGGCTCTCTGAGCATCATCATGGATCAACTGCATCAGTTTTGGTAAAACACTATTTAGAAAAAACACCCCATCTCAATCAATGCTATGCAATATATTTGCATCAAAAGATTTATCCAATGTCAAAGCCATTGCGCATGGGAAGGTAAAGGAAAAGGTTGCAAGAACAATCTACTCCGACCAAATGCAGAGAAAATTGTCCAATTTTCCAGTGCTTGATGCATGTTTGTCAGTGAACCCTGCATTGTCTTATCTTGGAGCTACCCCAGATGGCAAGGTTTTTACCCTTCTTTTGGGAGCCTCTATGGTCTGTTGGAAATTAAATGCCCATACTCAAAATGGTTTTATACCCTGGAGCAAGCAGCATCTGATTCTGGGTTCTACTTGGAAAGAAAAGATGAGTTATTCTGCCTTAAACAAGAGCACAAGTGTGGTTATTACGCGCAAATACAGGGACAATTGGCTCTGACTGCACTCAAGTGGTGTGACGTCTGTGTTTGCTTATCAGAGTCTGATGAGTTATGTGTTGACAGAATATATTTTAATGACAAATACTGGTCAGAAACTCTTTTGCCAAAACTTACAAATTTTTATTTACAATAAGCGCTTCTTTTTTTACTCAATAAGTTTCAAAGTTAAAGCACAGGATTCTGAAAGTTAGATAACAAACATGCAACAGTCCACACTTGGTTTATGCCACCAAGCATTGTAACTGGAATGACAGAACTGAATATTCTGAATCTTCGTATTTTACAAATAGCGTGTTCGACGTGAATTCAATGACTGGCAATCGTTTGTGTTTTTAAGACATCGACTTCAAAACCTACTTTATTTTTTTAAAATGGTGGTATGTTCAATTTTAGTCCAATTCTGTTTAGTTCAATTTCAATGTCAAAGCCTTTGCCCACCATTATGGCATCTCTGTTACATAATTCCGTGGTTAAAAGTTTTTTTCTTAATACTTCAAGAAAACCAGATCGCTGAACAATGTCTTTATCACTTAATGAACCTTCATAGAGTTGTGAAATAAATATGACTCCACCCCTTGGATCAACTCCCAAAAGACATTTTAATGTTGTGTGTGATTTATACGAGCTGTAACTTTCTGAGTGTTTTTGAAGAGAACTGGGAGTCTGAATTTTCAACTCAGTCGCGTCAATAATCATTACCGTATTTGGATATTTTTGTAAGAAATCTTTAGGTGAATTTTTTAAGAGTATGTCTCGATGCGGCCATATTTTTAGAGATCCAAGAGTAACAAACAAGTAATTAATCCAGGTTAACAAATTGTTGTTCACAGTACCATCAGAAATGCAAAATCGTTCAGCAAGATCAATATTAGTGAGGCCCATTCGCAATTTCATAAGTAACAATAGATACTCGTCTTCTACGGGCAGTTTATGAGCATCGCGTGTGTCATTTTCGCATTCTTCATCGTCTGTCCTCCCTGCTGACTCTTCTTCCGCATTAGTATAGTCGAATTCAAACAGTTTCTCTGTATCTATGGTGCTGGATATTCTCTTTTTGCTTTGCCAATAAGTCAGTCTAGTTCGATCAAGTCCAGGCAAAACAAACTGTAAGCTGTTATAGAACTCTTCATAAGAGTTGAAACCTGTAAAATGCGTAAACAATTTAACTTCTTTCTTCCGGGACGTGCATTTGCTCCTTAAGTGAGTCACTGAAAATCTGTGCAAACATGATTCGCTGCCGTTTGCCCTTGCCCTACCAGCTGCAAAACATGAATTACTTTCAGAAGTCTGAGTTTCCTGATGAACAAAGTTTGCATGTGGCAAGCAATAGTCAACGTCTTTCTGCAAGAAAACGTCTGTATCGGCGCTCGTTTTTGCTGTATCTAATTTTTCAATCACTGACGTAGATCTTTTGTGAGGAACATTGCCTGTCCATTGAAAAACTGAAGGCACGACACCTGCTTTGTAATTTAATCTCTTCTTTTTAGAGTCTGGTTCAATGAAGTCTGCTTCTTTGAAGTGTTCACTGCAAATTTTCGTGCTTTTGTTTACGTTGAAGTAACGAGGGTCTCTCCTCATCTTTGTAATCCAAACTTTAAGTAATTTCTCATTTTCCAGGGGCAATCGATGAAATGAAACATCTTTTCGAGTTGCTGAGCTGTTCTGACATTCGCCTGCGCAACAGTAATGGGGCATTGTTGATGTAAAAGAACCTCATGTGATAGTGCTACGACTTTGCGACAATTATATTTTGTCATGTTTTACCCATTTCAGCTCACGTGACTGCCACACCTTCATTAGTCAATTTGGTCTATTCAGCTTACGCTGCAAAGTAAGTATATGTAAACCATCTATCTCATCTATCTCATGGTTTCTGGGTTTGGGTGTGGTTGCTGGTGGTGCTGGTTGAGTTCTTGTGTGAGTGTCTGCCCCTGTTCGCATTCCTTTTTCCATTTCCCTATTGAACATTTAATTGCCGTAGCCTTGAATTGTTGCTTTAGTTTGTCCCACCCCTGTAGTAGATCAGGGTATTCCCATCATCTTTTAATGAACAACTGGTATATGGCTCAAATTTCACATTGGAAGGTTAGTTGAAATCTCCAGCCAGAACAAGGTTGCTGTCACCTGTTTTGTATTGCCATAGATTGCTAAAGAATTCTTTTTCGGTCCCTTGGGGGATTTGGGGCGTAGATGTTGAGTAGGTTCAGGGTGGTGTCTTGGATAACCACTTGGGCTCTGATCACTCTGCCTTCTCGGTCTTTGTGTACTTGCTCTAGATCTACTTCTATCCCTGGCCCAAAAGGTATCGCCACGCCGCAGCTGTGCTGTGTCCCCCTGCACCATAATGCTTTACCCTTCCATTCTTTGGTCCAAATTTTCTCTATCACTTCTGTGGAATTGTGTGTTTCTTGCAAAAACAAGATATCTGCTTTGAAATCTTTTAAAAAATTGAAAATTCTGTCACGTTTTGGTTGTTCAGCAATGCCTTTTACATTTAGTGTTAGGAGCTTGAACGAGTTGCTATAAAGAGTGATCTATTTTTCGCCTATGATACCACAGCCCGTTTTTTCTTCGTGTTTGACTTGCTTTCTTTCTTTGTTGCTTTGGCATAGGTGTTTTTTTCAATTGTTTCTTCAGCGTGGGCTTTCTGTGTCTTCAAGGGGGGTTCCTGTTCGTTTTCGGAGTCATCACTGTTGGGGTCGTTTAGCATCTCTTTATTGTTTAGGTGGGATGTCACATTGAGGTCCCCAGTCACCTGGTTTGCTGTATTTGGTACCTTCTCAGTGTATTGGTCCGTGCTTGTGTCCTTGTCTGTGATATCTTCCAATGGCTGTTCTTGATGGTCTGGTTGAAGTGGCGTCTGTTCGACCCGTGTGTCTGGAGGTTCAAAAAGGTATTCATGTTCCATGATGTCTGTCACTTCTATTAGTGTTTCTTGGCTACCGTTTTCTTCCTCTAGCGGTTTCCAAGGATTGAGAAAAGAGCCTGTTGTTTCCTTGTCGATTATAGTAGGAAAATCTTCTAGGTATTTGTTGCAGTAGCCTTGTGTGTGGCCTTTTTCTTTGCAGTAATAGCAGAGTCGCTCTGTGCATTGTCCTTTAGTGTGGCCTGATGCCCCACATTGTCTACAGACTTTTCCCGCTTGGCAGTCTTTTGCCTCATGGCCTTGTTTAGTGCAGTTGCGGCATGTTTTGGGCTGTCCTCTATAGTTAGAACGCACGTCGTATTTCCCAGCATAAATGTACGATGGCATATCTTTGTCTAGGTTTTCAAATTTGGCAATGCGTATTCCTGTTTTAATACGGATTCTAGGGTCTAGTTCGTCGTCCAGGACCACTTATTTACCATACAGATTCAGGGTGTTTTTTAGTGTTTCTTTATTTGCATCTAAAGAGTATCCGAAGATTCTCGCATAAGTATAGCGTGGCCTTTGAACTCTTATAGTGTCTGTGGACTTAATTGTGTATGTTTTTCCGTGTAAGTCTATATTTTGATTTGCGTGCACTTGTCTTTGCTGTCTTGTATAAAACACAACAAACCAATGCGTTTTCCCATGGCACTCAATGCCTTCTCTAGTTTCTCTCGCTATCCCTGCGTCTATGGGACTGTTTAACATGTCAAGTCTTAGACTAACCAGGCCGTCTACGGTGGCTTCGTCTCGCCGGTCATCTAAGGTCAACTCTAAGGAGCGCAGTCTAGCCATCGTGTAGCTCCGTCTGAGTGCCCTAAATGTTTTATAAAATGCCTACCTGTTTTATAAAACCTATCCCACTACTAATATTATATCCACTATAATATTAGACTAATATTATATCCACTATGATATTAGAACTCTATAGTAATACCAAAATAGTAATACAATAAAGTTCAGATTCCCAAAATTAAAATCCCAGGGCAAGGGCAAACACGAAAATCCGAGATCAACATGCTTCTCGCAGACACTTGATCTTATTTTGACTAACATCCCACGGTGTACAACTTCGAAGGTGCAATGGAGCCTGAAACCATGCAAATGGGCTGCTACTTAGCGACGCAGATCAACAAGGGTTATGTGCCCCTTCGCTATGCCTGAGACAACCATGAATGGCCTAGGTGTTCGCAGCATAAAGTCGCTCCCACGAACGGGTCCCTAATGATGGTGGATTACAAAAGGATGATCTGCAAAATGGTAATCAGCATGAGAAACCCACGGGTTATCAAAGATCAATAAACATTGGACCGGCGAAACAGCAGTACAGCAATTAAGCAGACCGCTGCTCACCAGGAGACGAAACATTGGAACGGTGAAATGGCAGTACAGCAATTAAGCAGACCCCCGCTCACCAAAAGGTGACTGGAATAGTCAAAGTGCTAAACAAGACAGACAAAAAGACAAAACAGACAAGGTGACGAACAAACACAAAACTGCGCTTACCAACATAAAGGACCAAACACATTACATTTAGGATAAAGCCAATGTTCTGGGGTGTTGTTAGAACAAAACAGCCAGAGAACAACAAACCATACCACACTCTCAGAGCCGCAATGCTCCTCCCTAGTGTGGGCAACCGACGGATGCTTAAAAAGGATCTACTGCTAGCTTGGGTTATCATTCAGAAGAATGATCCCCCATCGCAACCAACTCTTGAGACCTGCTCCATTATGAGATTTAGAGTCATGCGTGCTAATTCAACGAAGGTGTGTTCAGTGTAATTGATCAGAAAACTTAATTGAGTTGTCCCCACGGATACGACCCAATAAGCCATCGGCCAGCCACGACTTCAAGTATTTCTCTGTTGAACTATGCCGGTGTTGAATACGAATGAGAGATCGAGCTTCAGCCTTAATCTTGGTGACCGTCACTTGGACATCGGGAATGATGTGGTCAAATCGAGCACAGTTGCGAGCTATCCATATGTGGTGGGGAATGATACCGAGAATCGCAGCAAAAACAGGCAGAGCATGCGCAGATTTACTCACAACTACCAAGATTTCACCAGAGGTAGGGAAAGCTGCATCAGGACAGTACTGAATGAGCAATGGATGCCACCAGGAAATTAAATGTAACGAGAAGGTGCATTCTGTATAAAGGTGAACTAAGCACTCATCCTTTCCACAAAAGCACGAAACTGACTTTCATGCCAAAATGAATCAATCGATCTGCAGTAGGAAGAGCTACATGTGCCACCAACCAACACGTTTTTTCAGACTGGACGGAGAAAATGCCATAACTGCAAATTTCGCCAAACCAGACTCCATTCCACCTGGATACCCCAAGAAATGTAGGTTTCAAGACAACGATGTTTTGTACGGTGGAGTGCCGATAGGGAGGAGTAGACAAATGCCACTGATAGATCTTTTAATTCCATGAAGGTTGATCCCGCCCCTTTCACAACAAAGGAGTTGTTCTCCAATTGATGAGGTAACGAGAACCAGGCTGTCATGACTGATTGATAGAAGGGAGGTAACATGTCCATAGCAGTCTTTGAGGGTTGATCCAGTGCCAATATCTGTTCAATCTTTCTACCGGCGAATGCACGTGTCAAGTAATGATGGGAGAAAATCGCCCATGGTGCAGAAGGATTTGGGAGTAATCATCGTATCCACAAAAAATGCAATGACGTAACCTTACAAGAAATATCAACTACCCCCAACCCACCTTGAGCTGGTCGCTGAGTGAGAGAGGAACGAGCAATAAACTCTCGTTTTTTCTGCCAAATTAAAGAAAGGATAAGTTTATTAATTCTATTAAGTTCATCCACTGGGAGAACTAAAAAGGAGGAAAGATATCAAAACTTGCTGAGACCCAATGTATTGGCGACCAACGCCCAACCATGAAATGAAAGATTGTGTTTTTTCCAGGAAGAAAGTAAAAAAATCAAGAGCAAGGATCTTAGAACTCCAATCCTCAGAACCATTATTAGAGAGTTGGGCACCTAAAACTGTGATGGAAGAGCTCGACCAATCAAGATGAATGGGCAAACCAGTAAGAGACTTCCAGGAGCCAACAAGAAGTCCATGACACTTAGAGACATTTAATTTTGCTC
Organism: Phenganax marumi; assembly: GCA_025400095.1. NCBI lineage: Eukaryota > Metazoa > Cnidaria > Anthozoa > Malacalcyonacea > Clavulariidae > Phenganax > Phenganax marumi. The sequence goes on from JAODVM010183382.1 coordinate 13,905, forward strand.
CGGATGCCTTCTCATAGCGAACAAAAAGAGAAAACAAACGACACATTACAAAATCAGAGCCCACAATCACAGAAGTATCATCTGCATACTGGCACAATTTAACAGCCTGTCTACCAGTGGGTAAGGCATAGCCATCTATATACGA
>JAODVM010183492.1:0-14049 GCA_025400095.1 Phenganax marumi
CACCCAAAAAATAAATCTTCTTATATTAATATAAGAAGATATAAGAAGAAATAATATAAGAAGATTTGCCAACCCTGGACAAAGAAAAGTTAATAGACCATGTTGATTATAGAACCATATAATTTCAGTAATTATACCTATGATTAACATGTTACATGCTGACGGAAGGAAGAACAGATGACAATCCCCTCATTACATAGCTATGAAAATCTACACATTTCAATCAAGTGACAAAGGTTCAAGTACACTTGGCATACATGTGACGACAAGTGTGTGGTATGTACTGAAAACCTATTAAATTGCAATACCGAAGAATACATTACAATCGCTTCCTACAACCGATAAAAGTTCAAACAAAAACACTTACTGTAGCTGCAGTCGCCACGGGTAATCCCGATTTTGTCAAGACCTGCTGCAGAACATCTTTATCTATTCTACTGGACGAGTCAGTGCACAGCGTCTGGTACACCTCGCGATAATATGCAGGAATTGTGCCTGTTTAAACCAATAAAAACGCCTTAACTCAAGAGATATTACAACAGCAAGCCTTTAGTTTACTTTTGGATAAATAAGTTGGTTTCTATTGGGCAAAAAAATCGTACAAGTAGCGAAAATATACTCACCATAAACCATCGACATCTCTCGCATTAAAGCTGTGATATATGATACTCAATAAAACGCATCCTTCACAAGTACATTAATTTTTAATTGTTCCGCCAAGAGGTTTTGTTTTCTCCATCGTTTATTTGTAAACAACATATATGGTTATCGTTGCATGTTTCAGCATGAATTACTGATTGTGAATTGCACGAATGCACACTTCATGTCACAATTTTTTTGTTGTTGAGGTTGATAGGACTATCAAATTACAAGCTGTGCTCTACTTCCTGAACTAAAAGGCTTTGAATGGATGAAGAGTTTCTGATAATACTTATTAAGTCATCAGATTTCAGGGAGAACAATTCTAGCCTTTCAATAGAACTATGTTTACATGGCTTTACTTTGTTCACCGACACAATACAATTAAAAAAGCAATTTCATAAAATGCTATACAAGGTTTTCAATCTTCAATGCTAAACAGTTCAAATAGATACAAAGTGTTTCACAAATTTAACTTAATCGTCATCAACAATGACAACAACAGGCTCTGGTTTTTCACCATTTTTATGACCAGACTGTTTCAGGTTTTGATTATTCTCATCATGGCGACCCTCCTCATCATCAATTACCATAAATGCAGGCTCCAAACTCAACCCTTCACCTTCAGACTCGGAATCAACATCGATGACTGTTGTCGGCCGACTGTTAGACTCCTCGAAATCAGAAGATGCTAAACTACCATTCGTGTTGATCAAAACCTGCTGCTTGTTACCATCAACTGGTGGCTCGTTATCATCAGTTAAATCAATCCGAGCGTGCTTCGGCTTTGACTCATCAGAGCCATTGTTGGGTGAATCACTAGCTTTTCTCTTTCGATCAAAAGTTCTATGCATATCATTGATAGTCTCATCAGTAGCCTCCTTGGCAGTCTCATTAGGAACCTTCTTAGCATCTTCAGTCATCAGTACATCTTTTTCTTCATCAATTTTTTCAACATCTTGAAGGATTTTAAATTCTTCATCGTCGGCCATGGTGCTACAATTAACAATGTTCAAAACGAGCTCAAAATTCTGCTGAAAATCATCGATCTTCAAACGAGAACCGTTCGTTACTCCAAAATCTGACAACATTTTCGAGTTATTTTGCTCAGTCTCCCCTTCTTCGCTCGAAATTAATATCGTGCCACGACCATCTTCGATTTCCACATCAGGGGCGACTACTCCAAATTGATGTTTTAGCAACTTCTCTTCCAAAATTTTCACGGAGACTTTACTGCAATCCAGCATCACTTTGGCTTCCGGTTTCGTCGAGCAAACATAACATTTTGGATTTGGAGCAACCAAAGGTGAAGGTTGAAGTAATTTCTTACGAACCGATGGTTTCTTGTTAAGATAAACTGTCCGACAGTTTGAAATATCTCCTTGAATTGCTTTTAAAGCCTCTAAAACGATTAAACCCGATATAACGGCATTTGTAGTTGCAATCGCCGGGATGATATTACCAGCCATAGACTTCACATCGAAACGGCTCTTTCTTTGAATATCAAAGATATGAGCTCGGATATTACTTGCAGTGACAACGAAGTCTAAAGGGGCATCGTCATCCTTGTCCCAAACTAAAAAATCACCTTTCTTCATTAGCTCTTCTTTTAACTGCTCGACGCATTTGCTAAACTTATCAACACACTCTCTTATTGTCCAAATTTTTTGATCAGGCAAACCGTTCTCGTTATCCATTAACGAGCTCTCATTAAGATTATCGATATCCAAAGGAACCGGCGCTTTTCGTTCTTTCCATAATTTATCCATAGACAGCAAATACTTGATGTCATCGATGAAAAATTTCTGAACAAGTTTCGAAGGATCATAACCAATGCTCCTAGCCCAATCTTGGGTCGAGACTCGTTGTAGTTCCTCCTTCGAGCTCTCGTTAGCGGCAGCTCCGGCGTTCCCGACCGCTTCAGGGTCTTCCGCATCTGGTGATACCTCTTCATCTGCGTCGGCTTCACCAAATAGCTGATTGAACAGATGTTTGGCCCAAACGATGCAATGAATGGGTTCGGACGGTGTGTTACGAATCGTACATCCAGGGAACGACTTTTGGTGTGGTTTTGGCTGACATTCGTAGCATTCCGTTTTGCCTTTCTGAATGACGGTGACTTGTCCCAGATACCCTGCGGTACCACTCTCGATTAATGGTACGCCTGCGGCCAGGCACATTCGATTCACATGGTTTCTTGCCGCACGATTGTCCAGAGCATTTAAAACGACCGAGAAGTTTTGAAAAAATCTCACATCGTAATCGGGACTTGTGATGCTATCATGATACGCTTTGATTCTAGCCTCGGGATTAAACTCAATTGCACTTTCCTGAGCGACTTTTGCCTTAGATTTTCCTACATGATGCTTTTGAAATAAAAACTGCCTGTTTAAGTTGCTCACGTCAATTGTATCCAAGTCAATGACTTCGATATCATTAAACCCCGTTAAAACGAGTGTTTTTAGAAGTTCACAACCTATACCGCCGGCTCCAACAACAAGGACTTTACAATTCACGAGCTTTCCGTACAAATTTTCACCTAAATTGCCAGCTTGAATTTCCCCAACAGAAGCCATGTTCAGCGCGTGCCCAACAAGATTCGTGATACTCTCGCGTGGAGTACGCGGAACGTGAATTTTATTTTACCTTACGTGGTATACACGCGTGGGAGTTTCGAACGCAATTTATTCCGTATACAGCATCGTTCTCTGATTGCGTGTTTGCTGATTTTACTCCTTCTCGAGAAGCTCAAGCTGGTGTCTAGACTGTCAAAGAACCCATGAAAGCAGCATGATGAACATGTGAATCGGTATGCAGAAATGCTATATCAAATTACATGTAATATACTGACAACTGATACAATATCTGTAGGGCGACTAGGGTCCATGCTCTGGAATTTCAGTCTTGTAGGTAAACTTGAACCCATATAGAAATAAAACTTTAATGTGGCTACAAGAAGCACGACTTTGGTTATCTTTCAATAACTCTGCTTAGCTACAAATGTCTTACGGATAAGACTAGTTGCTAAGGATTAACAACTAATCTCGCATAAATTGAGATAATGTTACAGAATTAACTAATTTGTTGTGTTTTGTTTTGGTTTGCGTTTCCGTCAACAAGGCAACGCAAACGTGCGGGGAAGCACGTGCGCTTTTTCCAAGTATACCAAAAGGAAAAAAACAATTGCAATACTTGTCTTTTTGTAGCATATGTTGTTGAGAATATATACACTGAACCAAAGTACCTGTTGCAAATGTTAAAACGTTTGTACTTCTAGTAGTTTCCAGTCCACCCGCTCGCATTTAATTGCTTATTTATTACATATTCACAAAGTAAGGAAATGAGTTGGGGGAAAACTGGTTGAAAAACAAAAGCAATAGACCAAGAGATTTTGCGAAAATAAGGTCATGTTCACGGACATTATTTTATCTCAATTTCACGCTGTGAAGAAATGCGTTTTTAAGCGCTGTTTCGTCCATTTTTGACGTACTTTTGGTGCGTTTTACGTTCACACGCCGGAAATGGTCGCATTAATCAGTCCAAGTTCGTACTTTTACCATTATTGACCAAAGGATAGTCGAAGTTGCAGAATGGAAACGCCGAAATTGAGCATTGGTGATTTTGCGTTAAATACTAACGCGTTTCACACGGGTACTGACCTACACACGGCCGCTGTAAAGGGCGATAAATTGACGCTACAACGACTTTTAAAACAGCACGGCTATGTACAAACGCTGGACAAGGGTGACAGAAGCGGCCGAACAGCTTTGTTTTATACTGTATTTGGGGATTGGTACGATTGCGCTGAAATTTTGGTGCGTCACGGAGCGACTGTATTACAAGATGACGCCGACAAACGTTCCGTTTTACATTGGGCTGCTTATTTATCGCGACATAAATTCATGAAGTTATTTCTGGACCACGTCAACGTGAATTCGGAATGGAATTTGGGTGATAAAGACGGCAGAACGCCGTTACATTATGCTGCAATGCAGTCGAATTCGAAATGCTTGCGTTTGCTGTTGAAACGTTTAGCGCTAACCAGACGTCCATTGAATGCGACGGATAATGAAAACATGACTGCGCTGCACTGGTCCGTGTTTTACAACCGTTTAGAAAATTATAAATTGCTCATACGAGAATTGGCAGATACTACAAAAAGAGACAGAAAAGGGAGATCTTTACTGCATATGGCTGTATTAAATCCTGGCCCAGATTCTGTACGAATCGCCTTGCTTTTGTTGAAGCAAAATCGCTTTTTTTCACGTCATGTTGACAGTGAGCAACGCACTGCGCTTCATCTAGCCGTTGCCAATGGCGACGAGGATATTGTGCGCGAATTATGCAAAGCCGAGGAGTCGGCGTTGAACGATCTCGATAATCATTCCAGAAGTGTCTTACACTATGCCGTGCTCAAGAACAACGTAAAACTCATCAAATTTTTAATTTCTGCCGGCGTTTCGCCTCACCATGTGGACTGCACTGGTGCAAGCATTCTGCACTATGCTGCCAAGAACAACAATGTACAAATTATAAATTGTTTTCTCGAAAAGTTTGATAAGTTTAAAAACTTTGAAGACTCTCCCGACAATCAAGGACGAACCGCCCTCATGTGGGCCGCCAGTGAGGGTGCCACGGACGTTCTGGACTTTATGCTACGCAATTTGGGCTACTTTAATGTCCATGCGAGCGACGAACAGGGTCTAACAGCATTGCATTTTGCATGCCAAGCAGGCCACGAAAAATGCGTACAACTTTTAATTGAAAACTCCGCAGACATTTTTCAGCCTGATAACCTCGGTCAAACAGCATTATTCAAGGCTTGTCAACAAGGACACCGCAAAATTATTGATATACTGACATCAGGAACTCCAAGTCACTTCAATGGTCGTGTAGGACCACCTACTGGGCAAGAGATAATTAAAAGTAACTCGAGTCCAAGTGGAAAAAAACTGTTTTCCATTCAAGAAGAGCCCCCAGATTCCGTGGATACTTGGAGAAACTCCGCGTGGTCCCACGAGGCGTCCGACTATTCTCCTGAGGCAACAGAAAAGCAAGTTGACGAGACGGGCGATTTTCTTCCAGTGCATGGTTTTCGTGAGGGTCATACTGCCGTTGTTGCAAACTCGAAGAATTATACTCCCGAGGGTGTAAATTCCGAGGATGTAAATCCTGGGGGTCATACTTCGGAGAACCGAAATCTCAAAACGTTTCGCGGCCAGGGTATGAAAAGCGAACTCAAAGAGTTGCTCATCGTGGGGCACGAAACGCAAAGCGCAGAGTCAAATAAAGACAGTGATTTGGGTGAATTTAGCGGGACTTTTATGACCGGGGGTGTAAAGCCCGGGATTTTAAAAGCCGGTGTCAATTACCATGAGAGCAATTCTTCCGAGAACTTTTCAGTCAAGAAGTTGGCTATACAAGAACTTAAAGATGACAACAGGTGTACCCCACTTCACTTTGCTGCTCATGCCGGTCACACGCCTGTGTGCAGGTGGTTACTGAGCCAGGGAGTGCAGCCTGGCGAAAGAGACGTCCAAGGTCGTACGGCCCTACACGGAGCTGCGTTTAACGGCCATACTGAATGCATGGCGTTGATGCTAGCCGACCATCCTGCGCTAGTAAATGAGAGAGATAATGAAAACTTCTCGATATTACACTTTGCCGCAATTAATGGTCAGCTAGAAGCAGTCAAACTTCTTGTATCTGAAAACGCATTTCTGAACTACCGTGTGAAGTCAACAGGCTGGACACCACTTGATTTCGCCATGGCCGCTGACCACCAAGACGTGACGCAATTTCTCATGGACAACGGCGCGCTCACCATCGCTTGGGTCCAGGAGCTCGCGGCTGACACGATCAAAAGATTCATGCAACATGTAGTACAAAAAAAACGTGTGGAAAAGGTGATGCCGCTGGTTGAGCGACATGAAAAACTAACAAAGGAAGAAAGATTGAAACATCGCGAGCTTGACGCAAACAATGTCCCGAATGCCAACGATGCCGTCATCGATAACACCGGCTGTCAAGAAAACGAGGACGTCCTCGAGATCCATCGGCTTACGGTAGACGACGATCACATACGAACGTTTACGAAAAGCGACAACGCTCTGCTTTCTGATTCGACAACGGTGCGACTTCAGCCGAAGGCGAACCGATCATCCACAATATTTGATGAGATTCAAACATGTGCGGATGCTAGCCAGATTTTGTTGCTGGATGCGTGTTACCATGGTAACCTAGCACGTGTTCGTACTTTAGCCGAAAGAAACGCGGACTTGGGTTACAGGGATGAGAATGGCTGCACTGCTTTGCATTTTGCGACAGCTCAAGGACATGATACTATATGCGAATATTTACTAGACCACGGAGCTGAATCATGCAAACGAGATACACACGGACGGACTGCTTTACATAATGCTGCCATATATGGTAGCACCAAATGCATCTCATTGTTACTAAGCAACGACAAAGATCTCTTATGGTATCTGGACTGCGATAAGAGAAGCGCTTTGCATTATGCCGCAAGTATGGGCCATCTTGAAGCCGTGAAATTACTGTTGGCTGAGAATAGTGGTATCCAGGACTTGCGTGCGAAATCCACTCCGCTGACCGCATTGGATTGTGCCATTCTTGGTCAACATAATGACGTCATTGAATACATGGTCAGCCGAAATGCGCAGCAGAGCGAAGAGTTAGCTGATCCCGCGCAAGTGATTCAAGGAAGCTTTTGGAAAGGCTTTCAAAGAAAATCTGTGAAATCTTGCACGAAATCGGTTGAGAGTAATGAAGAAACTGAAAAAGCTTTGGAGAAAAGTTATACAAAAGTGAAATATGCTAGAAATAAGTTTGAGAGCAAGAGAAACGGAAAGTTAAACGATGCATGGTCCGGTGTTCAAACAAACAGTGCGTCAAAAACGAGTAAAATTTCTGAAACTACTCCGATTAGCAGAAAGTCAGATTCCTCCGCTTTGAAACGATTTACATCTAATCTTGAAACGGATTATGACAACTCTAAAGTCGGTGCTGATAGTCAAGGTACTCAACGAAAACATTCAGCCGCTTCTTGTACAAATTTTAGAAATCCCGAAAACCCTCCACAAACTCTTGCGTCTAGTGATGCTGGCATCAATTATGACAATTACCGGACAAATGCAACAAAACCACCAATTCCGCCAGAGCCTCGAAATAACCGTGCGCAGCATCGCGAGCCCCTTTTCTCCAGTTTGACATTCCACCAATCAGATGTGGCGAATCTTTCCCGCGCTCCGGATTGCGTGGTCGTCGCGAGTGGCGAAAAAGAAAGGATTATTGAGCTACGCGGTAAATGGGAACGAATTGCGACGCTTCGGCGAAAAAAACAGGCCGCACTTGTCATACAAAAATACTTTAGAAAGTATTTGGCGACAAGGGAAGCAAAAAATGAGCTTTTTGACAACAGCACTTTATCGAAAGAAGACGAACTGGAGCCAAACCACAGGCAAAATACATCTGTCGTGCCCGACAGAACTTCAAAACCCCCGCATGAAACAATTCACTCGGAAAAACACAAAGATGAAAACTTTTCAAAGTCAACCGAGTCCAGTTATTCCGGAGGATCGCCTCCGAAAAGGCTCGCTCGGAAAGGAGTCGTGAACCGATTGCGCACGCTGTCTCCCGAGTATAGCTCATCGGAAAACGAAGGTTGGCGAGAAAAACGTCAATACAAGAGCACTTTTCCGCTCTTGTCTCCCAAGCCTGGTTCCACGTCATTTCTGTCGCCTAGCAACCCAAATGTCAGCCAATTGTCTAACAACAGACGCGGAAGTCTGTCGCCTAGCAACAGAGACGTTACCGTGGCACCGTCACTAACCAAAAACGAGCTCGTCAACCATTGGCTGTCTAAAAACTCAGGAAACTCCTCGCTCCCGGATGATTTGAATACAAGAATTACAGATAAGGCTAAAAATAATGAACACACGAAGCCTGGTAGGAAAACATATCCTTCAAAAGGACAATTCGATGCTCGGAGACATTCGTCAGTATCCGCTCGCATTCGTAGAGACTCTCTGATTAAAACTGTGTACGGATCGCCAGCTACAATGTCGTACAACGTTGCTGTGGATACGTATCATCCGCTGTCATCACGTCGTGGGCGCAGAAATGCAGTGTTTCCATTTAGAACCAGTAGCAGAATAAGACCTAGTAGTTTTAAACGTGTCGACGGGGGGTGGGTTCATAAAGGGAACCAGCCCCCCACTTCGATGAATATCAACAATTTCACTCACTGCGAGTCACGTGGTAGTACACCACCGCTTCCAAATTAAGTGACGTCACATGAAAACACGATAGAATGAAATAGCTGACTTATTTATTGTATATTTATTGCTACTGAAAAGAGAAATAAAAAAATACCAGGGTACATGAAATATGGACTAAACAATTCGTTATCAAGAGACATTGTCAGGTAGGGAAAGAAAGCATGAACCTGCGCTTGTCGAGTAAATTGTCTGCTTTAGACAGAGTAAAGTTAGTTGGATAAACTGAAGTGCATTGCCATTAAATGGCTAAAAAGAGAGTGGCAGATAGTTGAGATGACGGAGTAAATTGACGCAATAATGCGCATTGCATGATATCCTGAGCCAGTCTTGGCCACGTGTAACTTCCACTCCTTCCCAATCTCCTGTACAGCCTCGCGGTCAATTATCCGCCATATTTGTTTACGAGTACGTTTTCCACGAAACACTTGCACAGTTCAAACTTTTTCATCAAATATCTTTCTCATGTTATGGGAAATTTACTCTCGAGCGTATGGACTCGTCTTTTAGGGCGAGAAGACGTACGAATTCTAATGGTAGGCTTGGACAACGCGGGTAAAACGACCATTTTGTATCAGCTGAAGTTTGGCAAGGTCATTTCAAGTGTACCGACCATCGGTTTTAATGTGGAAACAGTTGCTTATAAAAACATCTCGTTTACAGTATGGGACATTGGCGGGCAAGGCAAGATACGGAATTTGTGGAGAGTGTATTTTCAAGGCTCACAAGGAATTATATTCGTGATTGACAGCTCAGATCGTGAACGAATGCCGGAAGTGAAAACAGAATTAATACGGTTGCTAGAGGAAGATGAATTAGAACATGTACATTTGTTGATTTTTGCAAACAAGCAAGATGTTGAAGGCGCAATGAGCACGACAGAAATTCGCGAACAACTCGGTTTGAACGAACTGAAGAAAAGATCGTGGTTCGTGCAAGCAACTTGTGCGACCAAAGCCGAGGGATTGACCGAGGGACTTGATTGGTTAGCCAATCAGATTCAAAATAGCCCAAAAACATAATCGAGTGAAACTTGAGTTTTCAGTTCTGTATTTAAATGCGAGTCATCATAAAGTTCGCCCTATTCAATTGCTTCACAAAGTCTATAAATTATTGCACTTTCATAAATAAATATACACAGTGACATAAACAAACATCAACTGTTCTTCTTCCATCTAATTTCACTGACTATCTCAAGGGCACTCCACAGAAGTGAACCTTTGAAATGAGAATTGTTATACAATCCTGCCCAGCCAGGATGATCCAGTGATTTCTGCCAGTAATCCCTAAAATGGCTGATTCTTGAGGACAAAACCTCTAAATTATGTTCCCAATTGTACTCGTTTTCATGCTCCAAGTTAAATGAGGGTTTCTCACTGCATACTGACAAGGAATACAAAATATTACCAACATTACTGTTTATAAATTTTGTCAACTGTTGTCATTTGTCTTGTCTTGAGTTATGTTTCCATTTACATTCAGTATTTCCTCATCCAATATCTTACTGAATATTTCCACATTTCTGGCCAAACATTTACAAAATCCTTTTGACAATGGAAAGAGTGGGAATTCTGGTGGTTTTAGTTGTTCAGTTTGTTCTTTTGAATTATTATCTGACAAAGATTCGTTGTCATTTTTAGCAAGCGTTGAACTCCTTTGCTCGTGACTTTGAAGCAGTTTTTGCGAATGTGACAACCAATTTCTATACAACCCAAGTGTTCTAAAATAACGAAAACAAAGGATATATTCTAGCAGGTTGCAGAGCTGAAAAAATGTTGGCAAAATTGCAATGTCAGGAAGTTCCAAAGTCTCTAAGTAAGAAAGCCTTTGAGTGGGCAAAGAATTTCTGTGAATTCTCAGAGTCAATCAGTTTCCAAAAAAGTGCCCAGAGATGTTCCAATAGAGAGATGTTCAAATTAGAGAGATTTTCCAATTAGAAAGATGTTCCAATAGAGATATGCTCAAATTAGAGAGATTTTCCAATTAGAGAGATGTTCCAATTAGAGAAATGTTCCAATTAAAGAGATGTTCCAATTAGAGAGACGTTCCAATTAGAGAGATGTCCCAATTAGAGAGATTTTCCAATTAGAGAGATGTTCCAGTTAGAGAGATGTTCCAATAGAGAGATTTTCCAATTAGAGAGATTTTCCAATTAGAAAGATGTTCCAATAGAGAGATGCTCAAATTAGAGAGATTTTCCAATTAGAGAGATGTTCCAGTTAGAGAGATGTTCCAATAGAGAGATTTTTCAATTAGAGAGATTTTCCAATTAGAAAGACGTTCCAATTAGAGAGATGTTCCAATAGAGAGATATTCAAATTAGACGGATTTTCCAATTAGAGAGATGTTCAAATTAGAGATGTCCAACTTAAAAAGATGTCAGCATTTGAAAAACGTGAGCATTAGAGAGAAGAAAGGGATGTCTGCATTAAAGAGTCTTCCATATCATATAAAACAGGGAGCTTTCTGGTTAGCGAGGTGTGCGTATTCGAAGGGCATCTATACCGAAACCTTCAGTGCAATCGCAATGTATTCGTATTTTTTTGCAACTTGCAATGCAATTCTTCTTTTGAGAGATGTAAAATTGGCAGACACGTGACTTCATTACACTCCGCTGAATCTGCTGCGTTTTGACCACTCTTGCTAACTAACATCACTCAAAATTACAATTGCATTGCAAGTTGCAAGAAGAATTGCTAAGTGTGGCATGGCCTTTAGACAAGGAATTGAAATTCTAAAGATTTTAACATCCTACCTTGCTCCATGTTTCTGGAAATGTCTCTTAATTTCTTCACCGAATACCGGATGTTTCAACTTGATCGCGGCCGTCATGGAAGATATTAGATGAAGTATTGCCATTTCGTTGTAAAGACGGGAATTTTCGACTCCCTCCACAGTACCCCTGTGCTTCTCGTATCCCGCTTCGTTGAAGTATGGTTCTTTGCATAAGATTAGGGCTAGAGAATAAAAAACTCGCGTCAGCAAAGAAAGAAACAGAAAGCAAAGAATTTTTTGCCACTTTAGCAAACTTTACCAGTCGATTTTCGATGAAGACGAAGTTTTTGCATAAGAAGATATATTGCAATTCTTCTTCAAATGACTCAAATATCTTAGTTATGTACAATCCCTGACCTTGACTTAGGCACTATAAATCAATGAACGTGAAGTTTTGGCAAAAAGATATATTACACTTTTTCTTTGAATGCCCCAAATATTACATATTTGTACAATCCCTGACCTTGTTGTAAATACTTTAAATCAATGAAGGTGAAGTTTTTGCATAAGAAGATATATTGCAATTCTTCGTTAATCACTCATATATTATAAATATGTACAATCCCTGACCTTGTTCCAGATACTTGAAATCAATGAAGAGAAACTTTCTGCGCAAACTGATATATTACTATCTGTCTTTAACTGACTCAAGTATTATAAACATGTTATCCCTGTTCTTGATAACAACGCTTTAAGTCAAAGAAAAATTCGTAAAGAAGATACCTTGGAATTCTTCTTTAAATGATTTTAATACTAAAAATAATTGCAATCTCTGATCTTGAAATATACACTTTAGATCAAGTTTTTGAGTGAGAAGATATGCTGCAATATTTCTTCAAATAACTCAAATATTACCGATGCCTACCATCCCTGACATTTAGGTCTCTGAAGATGAAGTTTTGGCATGAGAACGTATATTAGAAGTTCTCTTTAAAGAACTCAACTACTATAGATAAGTACAATCTCTGACCTTTATATCTATGAAGATGAAGTTGTAATAATACCTTGTATAGACAGAAGCACTTGTAACAAATTCGATTTCTCGTTCCAGCTCTCACTATCCTTGCCCGACCACGTCCCAAGGAGACTGGTACACACTGTGCCATCGACATAGAGGTTCGGGTTTAACGTGCTGTTGCTCATGGAGACAAAAAATACCAAGGGAGGGGAGGCAGGGTAGTCTGGTGGTAGTTTGATATCAAACAGAAAAACACCTCCCTCATACGGCGTGTCTTTTGGACCCATGATGAGGGCGGTGAATAATTCCTGAAGGAAAAATATATTATTCCAGGCGTTATGGTTGTTCTGAAAAAGTGAAATGGCTGATTCCAGTTGTAGACAAAAATTTGATTTGGTGAAGAAGAATGAAGCCCAATCTCATAGGTTAGAATAGCCTTTAGTCATAAGGCCAACACATACCGAACGCGATTTGGCAACGCAGCGAGAATTTTCGATTTTCAGTGACATTCAACTTTATTCCTGTTCTATATTTTTCAAGTATTCGGTAGCATTTTAACAATTTTAGCTGTTTGATCTCAATATCTTGTGAAATTCCCTTCCACTGAAGGTTCTATTTACTTTTAAACACTGAAATTCGTGCCGCGTTGTGGAATTGCCTTTGGTCTGTTCGGGAGAGAAATTTGCCTTGAAATCAAATGGGCCTTACCATAGCATCATCAAATCCTCGGATCATGATACCAGCCGGTAATGAAGACCGAAGCAGTAATATTTCCTTGCGAACTACCGACATAAATTTCCTGGGATTGTCAGCTGTGAATGGCTCGGTGGAATGCTCAGCGCAGAAATGATGGGTCTCAGGCACTTCGGATAACATCTGAAAAGATTCTGTAAAAAGAATAGTAGTCATTTGTAATAAGTAATAATACTTTCGTCTTACGGTCACAAAGTAGGATTGGTGAAAAACAGACAGTAATCACTGAAGATATGGTACGGGGAATTTGCTAAACTTGAAAACTTTAAGAATGAGCCGTGAGCTTGCATTAAATCGTCGTCACAAGGCACATAGTCAAGAAACGTTTTGGCTACGTATCCAAACCATCAGGGCCTTTTTTAACATATAGACTGGAGGGGCCAACCCCTCCCCACCCCTTATGTTGGCTCCCCCTGCAAAGAGTTTTTGCCCCCCAGTAAAAGTCTCTTAGTAAAAAAATGAGCAAAAATCATACTGAAATAGCAGGAAAGCATTTCTGAGAAGCTCGCAAATTCAAAAAATTTTCTGGCGGAGGACCCCCAGACCCGGCCTCACAAGCCTTTTCTTCCCTCCTGGGGGGGGGGGGGGGGGGGGGGGGGGGGGGGGGGGGGGGGGGGGGGGGGGGGG